>NNCF01125782.1:52862-65759 GCA_002313205.1 Laupala kohalensis | reverse complement strand
GTTAGTGAAACTAAAACAATGTTCTCTTCCTTTCAAAATTTTGAAATAATACAGCTGAAACTTTGTTAGGAATAAAATTTTAAAATATTCCTGGGAAATGCCTGGTAAATGTATATTTTAGTACACAATTCTACAACAATTAATGTCCATTGAATAATGAAATGAAATAAATAATTGAAGAATTATGACTTCTAATGGACCAAAAGAAATAATTTGTAATTAAAAACTTAGTGTTTCAACTTTATGTTGAAGTTGAAATGATGTGAGTTTTAATCACAAAGTATCAGGAATACAAATTTGTACCACCAGATGACGACTTCAACATAAAGTCAAAACGTGAGATTTAATCACAAAATCTATACTGTTTGTCGATACAGGTCATAAGTTTTATTTTAATTTAGTACACAATAACATCAGTCCCAACATACATACTTTGTACACTATTACCTACCCAAATATAGATGTTCATTAGTACTCTGTAACCTGTAAACAAAAAACTTCAGGGGAATTAGTGAACAAACAATTTTCTACTTGCCAGAGTTATACATGAATTATACATGCCAGAGCACCAACTTCTAATTATAATAGTATGGTAAAAAATAAGGTTTTACATAAATCGTAAGTCACTAAATAGTAGTCAATAGCTAAATTAGTGATATTGATTCTCAATCACCCCCATCATAAAATAATGCATTACTTTAAAAAAATTCCTAGGACTTTATCATTTATATGAAAACATTTCAAACAATAAAATAAATTGAGTTAACAGTTAAACAACATGTCTACTAATCTATGTAAAGGATACAATAAATTTTGGGGTCCTGTATCTTTCTACTTAATTCCAAAAGTATAAAGTTTCTTGGAAGGTGTAAAATACCAAATTCTTTTTATAAAAATTAAAAAAATNTAAAATACCAAATTCTTTTTATAAAAATTAAAAAAATTAATTTATTCAATGGTTGAATTACATATACATAATATTCCTAAAGAGATAGACAAAGCCATCTATACATAGGCTGGTTACACCTAAAAAATAACTTTAAAAACTATNAAAAATTATATAATGGTTCAATTACATATACATAATATTCCTAAAGAGACAGGCAAAGCCATCTATTCATAGGCTGGTTACATCTAAATAATAACCTTAAAAACTATTAATAAAATTAATAAATATTACAACTTCAAAATGTTGACAGGTTTTTGACAAACAATAAACTTTTCATATTGATAATTGATTTATATTATGATTGATTTACCCAATAACAATAAAACTATTTAATTTTTTCTTTATTATATTGTTCTTAAATTTTAAATTCTTTAGATCATAAGGTAGAGCATTAAAGGTTCTTACAGCAACCATATAACAATTTTTGTTACCAATGGCCTTCTTAGTTTTAGACATTTGTATAATTTTATATCTAGTCTTGGAGGTACTTTCAACGTGGATTTCTTTAAATTCATAATAATGATAAACAAGACTCTTAAATGTAGATAATTGCTCCACATTCAATGGGACATTATTTATAAGCAATACCACTGTCAAATAGCCTCCATAAGCCACACCCCAGGTCTTTAAGCTATGAAAAACAAGCTTAGTATATCACCATTAGTTATTAAATATTTTGTTTGGTGAATGAATATTAATATGTTTATTCAATCTCATGTTATAATAAGATAATATTTCCAAGATATTTATGACTGTTCACTCTTGTTATATTCTGATTATGTAGTACAAACTCAATATTTATTGATAAACCATGAGTATAGTTACCAATAGTCTTAAAAACAGTTTTGCTCATATTTAGGGATAACTTTTTCTAAGATATTTTATTCTGAGAGATAGCTCAATGTTAGATCAATAATTTATTTCAAAGATATTCTATTCTGAAGGATAGCTCAATGTTAGATCAATCTCTAGCTTAATGTATCAGTACAATTTTTGCACTTTTTAGAGTATTAGGCCATATTGTTTCTTCAATTGACATATTGATTATATATATTGCAAAAGTGTTGCTGTTTAGCAAACATTAGCCTTTAGTGTTTTGGTATTAATATTATCTACACAACCAGATTTATCTTTAATAAATCATAAATTATTTTACATTAGGGCAATAAGTTGGNTGGGCAATTAGTTGGATTTATAAAAACTGTTTTTACATTTGAATCCATTTGTGTTGGTCATTCCAAGGCTGTTTAATTAGTTCAATTAGATTAGAACCAATTTCTCAGAAATATTTATTCATAGGGTTGGCAATGTCCATTTTATTCTCAATTCGTGTATTGTTATCTTCCATCACAATTTATTATGATTTTGTTGTGATAATGTTTTATCATTAAATAAAATAACAAATAATTTACGGGGACCCCATCTAAAAAGACATTTGAAACTATGCAGCGCAACACACATTGAGCCCTGGAGTTTGATTGTATTCATTCCTTTTGTTTTCCTCTCTCAAGATTAGACTGAAGGACAGTAATTTTCTAAATAACATTATCTGTATAAAGAATTACAAATCAAATGGAATAAAATAATTTTAAAATTTTTTTACTATAGCAATAACACATGTTATGTTGCACTAAATTTACTTCATAATAATTCTATAATGTTCGACAAAGGTATTTTAGAAGCAAAGATCATATTTTAGTTGTGAACTGTGACTAGGAAAAATAATCTCAATAATACAAGATAGGATGTAAGTGGAAATATTTTCCTCTGAAGGGATAGGATGTTAAGTGAAAATGTCATGAAAATACAAATATTTTTGGAAATTAATTGTTAGATATCAGTACTAGGTAAGACATCATACAATCAAGTTGACCATGTTCTGGTCAATAGACAACACTTTACATCCATAAAAGATGTCAGATCAGCTAGGGGACCGAATTGTGAATCGGATCATTACCTTGTTGAAACTATTGTAAGAGAGAAACTATCAGTAGCTCGAAGAGAACAAGAAAATAAAAGTACTAAGTGGAAAATAGAACTATTTATGAAGAAAGGTTACATTGAAAGTTATAAGAAAGCAATTGATGAAAGACTGAGTAAACCAACAGAAGTTCTGGGAGAAGAATCAATTGATAATCAGTGGAAGTTCATTAAAGAATCGATAATAAATGTTGCAGATGATACAGTAGGGAAAAGACAGTGGAAGCGAAATATAGAATGGTTTGATGATGAGTGCAAGAAGGCCTTAGACAAAAGAAATTGAGATAGTCAATTAATGATCGAAAGAGCGACTAGATCAACAAGGGACAGATATAAAGTCAGCAGAAAGAGGGCCAATAAAATAATAAGACGTAAGAAAAAAGAATATCTGAAACAAAAAATTATTGATATTGAACAACTTAATAATAATAATGACAGTAAAAAATTTTATGAAGCAATTAAAAATATGACAAGGGGATATCAGGCAAAAAGTAATCTGTGCCGAAATAAAAATGGAACNAAAAATGGAAAACTGATTGAGGATCAACAGAAAGGATTGGAAAGATGGACTGAATTCTACGATGAATTACTAAACACTAATGGGGAAACAGAAATGGATATAAATGAAGCCGAATCATTGGGAGGATTAGAATATACTGATAACAATGAAGAGATAGAAGCACCATCAATAGACGAAGTGAGAGAAGTGGTGAAGAAAAAGAATGGAAAGGCACCTGGAGAAGATGGAATAGTTGGCGAGCTGAGAAAGGTAGGAGGAGAGAAATTGATAGAGGCACTACATATATTAATATGTAGTGGGATACAAATGAAATACCAAAGGATTGAAAAAATGGACTTATTTACCCAATTTTTAAAAAAGGAGATAAATCAGAGTATAAGAATTATAGAGGAATAATATTATTAAACACTGCCTATAAGATCTTTTCTAGTATACTGCTGAAACGAGTAAACACTTTTGTAGAAAACATGATTGAAGAAATCAATGCGGATTTCGAAATGGCAGAGGATCAACCGATCATATATTTACACTCGGGCAAATAATGGAAAAATGTTATGAATTCAACATTGATTTGCACATATTGTTTGAGGACTACAAACAAGTCTTTGATAAAATCAAATGAGATCAACTTTTTAGTGTATTAATGAAAGAAGGAATGCCAAATAAACTGATCAAACTAATACAAACCACTATGTTTGGCTCGCATTGTAAGGTATGTGTTCAAGGAAAAATAAGTGAAGCAATTAGTATAACATCAGGTGTTAAACACGGTGACTGTCTATCTGCTACTCTTTTTAACATTGCTCTCCATAGTGTAGTTAAAGAACTGAATATTAAAGGTAATATCATTTACAAATCTAAGCAAATTCTTGCATNAACCAGGATGCATTGGAAGAAATGTTTAGAAAACTTGAAATGGAAAGTAAAATCATAGGACTTAAAATTAACGAAGAGAAGACAAAATATTTGAAACTGTCAACCACAGAAACTAGAAGAAGGGAGCAGAGAATGAGAATAAATGGATATTATTTCGAGGGAGTCAGCGATTTCACATACCTTGGAGTCAAAATTAATAATAAAAATTGTATTTCAGATAAGATAAACGAACGAATAACGCGAGGAAACAAAGCTTACTATGCCAACATTCGACTTATTAAGTCTGCTCTGCTGACTAGAACAACAAAAGTCAAGCTATATAAGACACTTATTAGACCAGTAGTCACATATGGAGCAGAGACATGAGTACTAACCAGTAGCGATGCTGAGAGACTTCGTAAATTCGAAAGAATAATTATAAGAAGAATTTATGAAGCAGTTAAAGAAGGAGAAAGATGAAGAATAAGATATTATGATGAAATAAACCAGATCCTAAAAGGAGAAGATATAGTTAGATTTATAAAATCGCGTAGAGTCTCTTGCCTGAGGCACCTGCAGAGAATGGGAATGGAAAGAATGCCTAAAAGCATCCTAAAAAGTAAAATCCATGGAATGGCAAGACGTAGCAGACCTCAAAAGAAGTGGCTCCAAGAAGTGGATGACCTGAAGAAGATGAAGGTGACTGGATGGTGGGAGAAAGCAGAGAGAAGAGATGAATGGGGACACATCGTGAAGGCAGCACAGGCCCACATCGGGCTGTAATGCTGTGGAAGCAGAAGAAGATCAGTGAGGCGATTCTAGTATTCATTTTTAAGAATAAGTGAAAGATATGGTGTTGTCCACTAGTAAAATATATATTCAGTAAGTACTTCTATTATTTTAGTTGGTATCTTCAGTCTAAAATAAAACAAAATATGAAAGAATGCAAAATACACGAATTCATTGTTAAGTTTATAAACATTTCAAATTTGTTAAAATGATAAAAATTTGAAATTAATAAATAAATGAGAAAGTTATTGGAAGTGGTATTAAGTGTATTGGAAACAGAGCAACAGATTAATGTGGAATAAATTAGTGAATAAGAGATAAAAGCTATTCCTAATTGAAAATATAAATATAAGTAAGTTGAAATTATCTGACAATGCCAAGTATCAAAGGGCAAATGTGCCATAGGGTTGGACGGATTGCTATTTAAGAACAACAGGAAAGTAGGGGCAGGAAGAGGGGTTCAATTAGAGCACTGACCGGGCAAGTCCTGCAAGTAAATTTTTATTTTCGGATTAGGAACAAAAGAGGAGAAAGGTTGCATATATGCTCATTGCAGAGAGAAAGGAAAATTTTGAACTAGTATAATACAGTAAACAGCCTTCATTCCTATACTCTCATGTGGGCAGAGACAGCGATCGGAGTAAATTTATATGACGTGTTTAAAGTCGAATCAATGCCAAAAGAGATAAGAAAAGTGTGTGAAATTTACAGGAAGTTATTCTAATCTTTATGTGTTTGATTCAAAATAAGCTTGGGTGAAATGTACGTTAGTGAAATATAAGATTGAAGTAGGGAACGCTGTGTCAATTAACAAAGTTCCTTACAGAGTGCCCAATGCACACAGACATGATACATAATGCTATCGCGGACACATTACAACAGGGTGTCAGAGAAGACAGCACTAGTCCATGGTCAGCAAATACATCGTTAATAAAAGGAATGAGCGAGGATGGATAATTCAAATATTCATCTTAAATTGATTTTAGAGCTCTGAATTTTGTAATCAAAAATGAGATGTCCCCATTAATAAACTTGGATGAAATGTTTGACCAATTGTGAAGGAGAAAATTTTCACATTAGATTTGTGTAGTGGATATTGGCAAATTCCTCTACATAAATTCATCAAAGCTTTAATTCCGTTTCCTACGCGATCAGGTCATAGCCAATACAACCGCCAACCTCATAGTCTAATCACATTTCCAACCGGTTTTGTGAGTAATGACGATTATGTTACAAGGATTAATTAATTAATTCATTAGGCGTGCGTTGTATTTTTAGACGATGTACAACGTTATGAACCGCCACCGGAAAACCATCTGGAGGAACGAAAAAGATTTTCCAGCTCTAAAAGAAATCAAATTTAAAATTCAAACAAGACAATGGTCACTTTTTCAAGCAAGAAACTAAGTTTTAAGGCCATACGATATCTTCAGACAGACTACAAGTCGGTTAAAAAAGTGTTGAGGCAATTAAGAACTTTCCGATACCAAATATAGTACGACGAATTGAATACTTCTGTCTAGCAGGGTACTTAAGAAAATGTATTCCAAAATTTTCCCACATGTCTGCTTGTTTGAGTAATTTGACTATCAAAAACAGAAGATTAAATGGACGTATCAGACAGTTTTTGACACTTTGAAAAAAGCGTTGGCTAAATTTCTTAATTTGGATTTTCCAAACTTGTCAACCATTCGTTTTAACGACGGAAAAACCGTCAGTGGGGGAAACGGGAATCCTTCCTCAGTAATCAGCAGGCGAAGACCATATTACACCTTGTGCTAGCAAAAAATACATCCTTACTCTACATTACTAACTATTTTAGATATCTGAAGGGATAGTCTCTGAAGTCAAAGAACCTTCCAGATAAACATATCAGAAATAGAAACTTTAAGTCCGACTCTATAACTCCTTAATTCTTCTCCTCAATTTATTGTTATTAATTTAATATATGAAAATATATCTACTTAGATTTTTTTAAATATTTTCCCGTGTAATACTCACTTACAAAAATTGGTTTATACGTACCAAAATTCGATAAGGGTATCGGGATAAACTGTGTCAACTTGTGCGTCGTACGTAGGGGAGATGTGCCAGTTCCAGATAAGAAAATAACAAAAAGAGGTGGAATGCGAAAAGTCACTGTTCTAGCACAGTTTAATCCATAAGAATAACACATGTGCCGGTTCTTGCATAGAAGGGAGGTGGGAGTGCGATAAGTCGTGAAACATGCACCGGTTCTGGCACAGGTCAAGGTCCGGACTGCAAACCCGTTGTGCCGGTTCTAGCACATCACACTGTCAAACTTTAGTATTGCGCAATATTGCATCACCGGAAGCAATCTTACATCACATGATGCAACCCCCCAGGCACAAGATGCAATCTTGCATCATAGGAGGCAATCTGCCTATGACAGACGTACTGCGCTTCCCGAGATTGGGTTTCTGTGAGAGATGAGTGAGGTGGTCAAGAGTCAATTTTTTTGTTGCGCGATCCCAGAGGGAATTAAATGATACACGATGCTGTATCATGACGGATGAAACACTTCAACACACGACAACTCATGTCCTTTGCTAGCAGACGATGTGGGAGCAGGAGAGAGTGAAATACATGAAATGAGCAAGACGCGTACAACTACTCTTTGCGAGAAAAACCTACGTGAAAGATCTCTACAATCGTTTAATTAAAAAAATTGAAACAAAAGTCTAGCAACATGTATCTCAAGTCTTCGAGGAAGAACAGGTAGTGAGAAGATCATGACAACACAGTGGACAAAATCTATGCGAACACAATCATCCAAATACTTTCGATAATATGGACAAGCGTATTGACGTTCTGCATAAGTCAATAAACGAACATATACAAGCGAGAGTGAAGTAATTCATTGACGATTTAGCGCAAACCTATTTTATCGATAATGTATCGCGACAAATTGTAAAAAATATGTAGAGAAGCAGGTGACAAAGTGGAAACGTGAGTGCCAAGAATAAACAACGATTGAACCATCGACTCGCGTGGCAGATGAGGAGCATTTGAAGGTGTGGGTGATGAGATTAGAAGAGAAACGGACAAACATGCCTCGTGCGAGAGAAGCGATGCTGCGGAGGAAATGATTGAATATTAAATAATGAATTTCTCAAAAGAGCAACGTTCGGGACTTGCATCATCGCCGAGCGTCCCAAAGGGGGAGACGTAACTAGCTGTGGAAGATTTTTCCTAAAATTTAGAGGTAAGGGAAGAGGATTAATAACGACGAGAAGTGGGGACGTAGTTATAAAAAGGAGTGAAGCAATAAGACTCCAGCTTCCTCTCCTTCGGCTGTTTTACGTCACGTTAGATTGACTTAGGAGGTTCATTCAAAGAGATTTTACCGTAAACTTCACTAAGAATTTCACGTGAAACTTCACTCAGATTCAGATATTACATTCCATGTACTTCGAGTTGTTTCATGGATTATTTCCGACTTCGGAATAATCGAGTGTGTGTTCCAAGATCATAAGACATTTCATATTTCTGGGGCATCATTTAGACTTGGATATGATGGCTCAAGTAGTGCACATTACGAACAATACTTGGTGAACTTGGGTTCGGGAACGTGCTCTGGAGTTGTTGATTGGAACAATGACGGCTACGTTTTGCTGAATCGTCTCCTCCGAAGTGAATGGGCTTTAGCGGTAGGAAACGAGTGAGCAGGCGACGTGTCCGTGAGGTACCAAAACCAGGGAACTCGCTCCATTCTGAAGTCGTGATATCCCATCTTTGTAAGAAAGGTAATGAACAAATTCTGGTTGCATGCAGTAACCAAATATCGCAGCGAAGAAGATTAGCGTGTGCGTCGAGCATGAAATCATTATGGGCCAGCTCAGAACTCTAAGAACATTAGCTTGAATTATAAGGGTCTATTGCAGAATATTGTCACAGCGCGGTCCGTTTTTAGTTGAATACTGAAACGGTGTTTATCCCCGCTGATGTGAAGGATAGCTCAGACTAAGATTAAAGTAACTCGCTTGGCATTGCCCTGTCGTAGGTCTTGGTGAGAGGTTGAAATAATAACTCATGCACAAAAATTAAAGGAATTTACTGAATGTTAAGGCCCTAAGTGGGCGTGAAAACAATCAATTACATCGCTGTACTTGAATACAGCAAGAATTACAACGTTCTAGCATAGCTTGCCGTAAANCATAAGGGCTGCTAGTGTCGAGATCCGACAATGTTCCAAGTTCATACCATCGGAGAGTTCACTCGGCCCAGCGGTGAAATCTACGGCGGTGGCCACGACGAAGGGTTCACTCAGCGGAGAGGCGTAGACCGCTCGATCCACCAGTAACCGTCACAGTCACGGTCCCAGTCCCAGTCGACCTAGTAAGGCTTTGCCCATGACTTAAGTAAGTTCGGGGGGGCGTCCGGGGGGTAAAGAACCCTCGGGCCAACACCCTGATGAGGTGGTGGAAGCGCGTGTTCATAAGAATACAGCACTGTGTTGAGATGGAGGGGACTTTTCGTAGAGATGGAAAAGTTGCACACGGCCCGTCGAAGGACCGGTGGAAATGGTAGGGCGTTGTCCATAAGTTTAGATGCATTTAGAAAGAAAGTAGGAGGAGGATCATATGGTGGGGGGGTGCATGGTGCGACTGCCACGCGCAGTCACGATTCCATGTGTCACTTTCTGGAAAATTACGCGTCTTTCCCACAGAAAAACAGGAAGCGGTTCCTATCTCTTGCGGCTGGGCATCGCGGTTGAAGGAGAGGCCCTGTTGGGGGCAAGTAACCTCCCGAATGTCACTATCAGCCCTACCATTAGCGAGACGCAAAATCTCGGGGGACACCCACGCTACGAGGCGAAGGGTTCTGTGAGGGAAGCATCATGTCGCTTTGTGGCAATATAAGTTATTAAATGTGCAATATTTTTTTTATAAATACTAATAACATTTGCCTTCAGCGTTTTTATTTGATGACGAGATCTAGTATGTTAAAACTCATTGTCAATATTTTTTGTGTTTGTGCCTTTTTGGAAGAATGTTAGTGGGGAAGAAGACAAAAGAAAGCATGGAGTTTTAGATATCGTGTATTACTAATCAAAAACAATTTAGTCATTTTATTTTACGATTGCGATTTCCTTACGAAACTGTGTGTGTATTTTTCACCTTTTAAATACTACGAATCCCAAACTCATTTCAATGAAAATCCTGACTGACCTTCACTAATGGAATGGCGACGTTTAAACGAGCGGGGTGGAACGCGAGGCGGTTGGCTCTAGGGGGCTCCAAGGGCCATTAAATTGTTCGACGCCACTACAGCTAGTCTGCTAAATCTTCGAAAAAGGTAACCTAAAGGTTGGAATGCATCCTGTTGTTTAACCCGCACAGTGAAGAAGAAATGCATGTGTTTTGAAGCTAAGATTACTTGGGCTCAGTTAAAGACACTAAGGAAAACTAACTATGTTCAAAAAGACCTAATAAAAATAATAAGTGATCAACCACTTAATTTTGTGTTATTTTAACTAAGATGTGCCTTTAGCATTTTAACCAGTGGTGAGATCAAGTATGGCAGTGATCGCCAATATTGCTTTGTTGTGTTATTTTGGGGGAGTGTATGTGCGCCTTAGCGAAGAAGAATGCATGATATTAAATACTTTGTAAATTTGATGAATAAACAGTTTAGTTCTTTTATTTGTAAATTGCGTCTTCCATTAGGAACCCTGTGTTTCTCCGCCTCATGAAATAATTCGAATGCTTAATAAAATTTGAATACCCTGAGATCTCATGTTTTTATTTTTTTTAATTAATTGCTCGAATTATATATTGTAATTTTACGAATTGTTATTAACAAATTACTATAAAAATTCTCATTGTTATAAACAAAAAAATTGTTTAAAAATTTTTGAAATGATAATTACCGTAAATGTATAATTCTAAGTGGAGGGAACCGAGTACTCACTCCTATTGTAGCCACTCACAATAAAAACACTGCAATCTGGTGTTCGAGCAACAAACAAAACACTTTATTATTCATTCTGATTCTAACTTAATTAATACACAATACACTGGTAAATAGTGATAATACTACATATTACTTCGCCTACTGCGCTCTTGGAACGTCTTATTGAAAGTCTTTTTACATGGTACTCACCAAGATGTTCTTCATTGTGAGCCCCTCTGTTCATTGCTCTCTCCTCACAATTAAACACTTCATTGTTGCACTCGGCCTGCTGACATTTATTTAACAATTTTTTGTTTACAAGGCCCAAAATAACATTAACAAATCCCCTCTACACTATTACACGCTACCCAACATGTGTCGTGATGTCAGACTGGATGAAGACATGACCCATTTTGTGTTCCTGGTTTAGAGTCTGGTTCCTCGTGCCGCACTAATGTTCGTTCTCTCTTTTCTGTCTAATTGATTTTTCCTACTCCATTCACTTTCTATGCCTGTCACGTTTTAGAGTTTCCCGACTCACTTCTTATTAATTTGTTTTCGTATTTTGCCGCATTTAATAATATCATTCGTCACTGTATGAATGCGCTTCGCATGTATTCTGACGGATCACAGTGTAACTTCCTTTCTATTGTCTAAGCAACGACGATACCTTCTCTGGCTTACTAATTGGCTGAAGTGACCTTTGACAGCTCATTAACTCGTAAAACACTATTTACTTGACCTGTTCACGTCCCTCATTCGTTTGTTCGAACTTTTTGCACTGCACGAGTCCCATTTTCCCCTTTCAATCACACGTTTTCTTTCGTCTCACTTAACAAAAAGAAACTCTCGCAAATTTTTCACTGGTTGACTCAACAAATAAACTGTTGCAAATTTTTCACTGTCTGATTCAACAAATAAACGGTCGCAAAATTTCTCACCATCTCATCTCACAAATAAACAGTCTCAAAATTTCTCACCATCTCATCTCACAAATAAAGTCTCAAATTTTCTCACCATCTCTTCTCACAAATAAACAGTNAACAAATAAACGGTCGCAAAATTTCTCACCATCTGATCGAACGACAACAAACACCCTCAAATTTTTCTCGCCATCTCATCCCAAGTGCTTCTGTGTCCTATTTTTTATAGACATATTCTCGCCACGTGACGTTCCCCTCTTATCATTTATTCCTTCTACCACAAGCCCTTGGTTCTTTTCCCCCTCTTAATTTTAATTGGAAGTTTCCGAAAAGATGTACGTTTCTTTTTCATGTTCCCAATCCTACGACTTGGCTCTACCCCCCGTGATTTCCCATTGGTTGTACCCACTCTCTCTACTTCCAAGATTCTTTCCTTTTGACGAAGGTGTGTCGGCCATGTTGTTTGTCGGCCTTTTTACTCTGCACGTCTGCGTTGGGTGGCATGCTTCTAAGATCCTCTCTTTTATTGTTTTATTGCTAGGTGGCGCGGTACCCTCTTTTTGAACCCTAATTTTTATTACTTATTTTAGAATTTTGCCATCGTGTGTTTTTGCTGAACTCATAGCCCTAAAATTTCAATTTCTAAAGATTCTTTGCTTTGGGAATTATGTCCCAAGGGATGTGCCGTGAACCTTTTGGCCGTTTGTTGCAAAAGTACTCCCACGTTGCTTTGTGAAATAATAATCCCTGACATCCGCTCTTTTTTTCGATGCTCTCTTTTGTATTGAATTTCGACGCTCGTTTTCTAAAGACTCAAGTTTAAACTTGTCTGTCTCTGAACATGTGTTCTGGTCTCTGCGTCTTTTGATCTTTTCAAATAATAGATTTTATTACGTTTTTGTATTGAATTTTGTCGCTCGTCTTTCTAAAGATGCAAGTCCAAACTTGTCTGTCTCTGAACATGT
>NNCF01125782.1:14863-32422 GCA_002313205.1 Laupala kohalensis | reverse complement strand
ATTCGAATGTGAAATATAAGCTGTCTTTTTCGAGAAAATGACTTGCTACAAACTTCACATTAAAAAAATTTCAACTTAGTGTGTTACCATGTGTTTCATGACAATACCACCTTCACTACATGATTTTTCAAAATTTTTACATAGTACAAATTAACCCCTGTGTGCAAAAACATGTGTTCATCAAAAACAACCTATACTAAATCAATTTTTACAATTTTTTCATTGACGCAGTTTCAGGCCAGAGTGTAATCGAATGTGTCTTGCAAGATGACTCTTTATAAAAAATGATTTCTAATAAATATAACATTTATACTTTTTCTCCCCAGTGTGTAATAGCATGTGTCTTGCAAGATGACATTTTCAAAAATATAACTTCTTATATCTTTCACATTCGTACAGTTTCTACCCAGTGTGTGTTCTCATGTGCCGCTTAAGAGAACCACCTTCACTAAATGATTTTTCACAAATTTCACATTGGTACGGTTTCTCACCAGTGTGCGTTCGCATGTGCTTCTTAAGAGTACTACTATCACTACTAAATGATTTTCCACACATTTTACATTGGTAAGGTTTTTCCCCAGTGTGTGTTCTCATGTGCCTCTTGAGAGAACCACCTTCACTAAATGATTTTTCACACAAAACACATTTAAAAGGTTTCAGGCCAGAGTGTACTCGCAAGTGAGTTAAAAGATACGTTTTTCTAGAAAATGACTTCTTACAAATTTCACATTGGTACAGTTTCTCCCCAGTGTGTGTTCTCATGTGCCTCATGAGAGAACCACCTTCACTAAATGATTTTTCACAAATTTCACATTGGTACGGATTCTCCCCAGTATGTGTTCTCATGTGATTCTTGAGAGTACGACTTTGTTGAAATAATTTTTCACAAATTTCACATTGGTACGGTTTCTCCCCAGTGTGTGTTCTCATGTGCTTCTTCAGAGAACCACCTTCACTAAATGATTTTTGACAATACGCACATTTAAACGGGTTCAGGCCAGTGTGTATGTGCATGTGGGTTGATAAATGGGTTTTTCTAGAAAATGACTTCTTACAAACTTCACATTGGTACTGCTTTTCCCCAGTGTGTGTTCTAATGTGCTTCTTGAGAGATCCACCTTCACTAAATAATTTTTCACAAATTTCACATTGGTAAGGTTTCTCCCCAGTGTGTGTTCTCGTGTGATTCTTGAGATTACCAGCTTGTTTAAATAATTTATCGCAAATTTCACATTGATACGGTTTCTCCCCAGTGTGTGTTCTCATGTGCTTCTTCAGAGTACCACCTAAATTAAATGATTTTTCACATATATCACATTTAAACAATTTCAGGCCAGTATGTATGTGCATATGAGTTGATAAATGGGTTTTTCTCGAAAATGACTTCTTACATACTTCACATTGGTAAGGTTTCTCCCCAGTGTGTGTTCTCATATGTCTCTTAAGAGAACCACCTTCACTAAATGATTTTTCACAAATTTCACATTGGTACGGTTTCACCCCAGTGTTTGTTCTCATGTGCTTCTTGAGAGAACCACCTTCACTAAATAATTTTTCACAAATTTCACATTGTAACGATTTCAGTCCAGTGTGGATTTGTCTTGTATAATAATGTTTTTGTTTAAATGACTTATTACAAATTTCACATAGGTACACTTTTTTCCCAGTGTGTCTTTGCATGTGATTCTTGAAATTATCACTGCAACAAAATGATTTTTCAAAAATATCACATGCAAACAATTTATTCTCTGTGTATGTTTGCATGTGTGTACTGATATACCTTTTTTGAGTAAATGACTTCTTACAAATATAACATTGGTAATGTTTGACCCTAATGTGTGTTCGCATGTGCTGCTTGAGACTACCACCAACACTAAATGATTTTCCACAAATTATACATTGAAACAATTTCATCCATATGTTTGTTCGCAAGTGCTTAGTAAGATAATTTTTGCTCAAAGATAAGTATTTATTAATTTCACAATGGAACAATTTCTTGCCATGGTAAATTTGCATGTGACTTATCAAATAAAATTTTTCCCGAAATGGTTTTGCACAAATTTTACATTGCGACAGTTTCTCCCCGGCATGTGTTTGCATGAGTACCCTCAGATGAGATACTTGAAAAAATGATTTACGACTGTTACTACTTGAATTATTCCCTCCTTTGGAAAAATGGCAGTTCTCTTTCCAAAACAAACCCTGGGCACCCCTTAACTCTAACGGGTCCAAGTGAAATGAATCCCCTTGTACTGAATGTTGATTTTTGCACTGTTTCAGGGTGTTGAAACTAGCAAAATCTGACGAGTTTCTTCCAGTTCTCTCTTCCTTAGTTGTGTCCTTCAACTCCTCTCTCTCCCCGCAAAGTTTAATTTGTGTAATCGCTGATCCACGAGTTTCATCAATAGCTGCAACAAAACACAGTTACATCTCATATTCAATGTAAATTTAACAACAAGACTGTTACTAATTTGCCTTGTTAGCTAACAATAAACAAATATTATAAATTTTAAATTAAAAATGTTACAACTAGATTCTAGATTTCTAGGAGAAAGTGGAGGGTCTCGTGCTCCGAGATACTTCTGTCGAGAAAAAGACCTTTTTCTCTCTGTCGTAAGATCGATTACTTGCAAAACCAGTCTAGAAGAAACAACCTTTTGGTCTTCAGTCTGGAGGTACTCCGCGGCGAAACATTGGCAGACTTGAAGCGATCGGTCCGCACATTCGCAGTGCAGGCGAACAGACAGGAGAGTACGACGTGAAGCGTGCTTATGGCGTGGGACGAAGAACAGGAAAGAGGTCAATAGTGGTGTAATTGGCCTCATTTAAGATAAGAGATGAGCTCCTACACCAAACAGAGTAGATAATAATTTGCGAGATGCGCCGATACGGACTGCGGACAACCTCTCCGCTCCCGTGAGACACTCGTAAATTACCGTCACGTTATTTGCATAATGCGAGAAAAAAAGGAACCCGGGCTTCTTTGAAGTTCGACAAGTTGGTCGTGGACGGTCGACAATACACGCTGTCCAACCCGCAGGAGGCGAACGAGCAAGGTCCTCGAATGCAACCTACCCCTCCCACCGAGCGCAGCGCCACCCACAGGAGAGCCCTTCTGCGCATCACCCCTCTCCACACCTACAGGACACCGCAGCGGCGCCTTAATGGACGCAAACTACGGTCGCGACAGCGGCGCATACATCTCAAGCCCGGCTTTAGCCACCAGCACCTCTAACCGCACCAGCACCCCCAACCCTCGACAGACGTGTGACGTTGCGAAATGCCGGCGACATTTGACCGGAGCAATGGGAGGCAGGTGCCGCTGGGAGGGGAGGACAGACCAACAAGGGTAAGTCTTCAAACCGCTAGGAAAAAAGGCATGGGGTAATGAACATTTTCTTTTGCAATGTGGCAGGGTTCGCTAAGAAACTGCCTCGATAAAGTTTTCCTGCTTTCCTGGAAAAATTATCGGTGATTGGTCTCGCTGAAATGTGGAACAAAGTAGGAGACGACGTGTCAATGAACGGATAAAAAGCTTTTAGTAAATTTTTGATGAGAAAATGTTCAAGCGTTCGACACCCTGAAGGTATTGTACCTCTTTGTAGAATTGAAGATAACTTTAGGTTCTGCGAAAATACAGTAAATTTAAAAATGCAATTTGTGTGAAATTATATTGTAGGAATTTTGAATTGATAATTGTAATATTGTATAGACATACACAAGGTTCGACGTACTACAACATACATTTTATGATAATTTAGAAAATGTACTGGACCAACTTAAAACTAGGCATCCGTTTACTGGAGTGTTAATATTACGGAATTTCAACTCAAGAATTGGAGAAGAAACATCTGTCCCTCAAACAATTCATTATTATGATGATGAACTTGATGCAAATGTAAAAGGTAGGCAAAGTAAGGATAAAGAATTTCACACACATGGATATAATCTCTTAAATATATGCTGTAGCATGGTTTAGAATCCTTAACGGAAAACATGGGCAAAACCTTATGGGTAACTTCACATATCTTAGTACAAGTGCAAGTAGTGTGATCAATTATGGCTTAGCGTGCGAGAAAACATTGCACTTGCAAGACGATTTCTCGATTGAAAGTAGGGTCGAATCACATCATATGCCAATATGCAATAGATTAAAATAAAATATCCCGGAAAAAGAAGTACCAAATCATATCACACATAGAAAACATGCGTTTTAAATGGACTGAAAGTAAGAAAGATGAACTCATCGAGCATTTTTGCAGCAGCTTCGAAGGTTCCTACACGGTTATTCCTTCATACTAGCTATAGGAAATTATAATGCAGCAGCCGAAGTACTACAAAACGGTCTTTATAAAGCAGATGGAAACATGGAAGTATTGGAAACAAGCACGACTAGACAGGTTGGTACAACGTTAATCGCGAAAAAGCTTAAATTAAAGCTGAAAACACACTAAAGTTCTTTGTTTGGCATGTGGAGAAGTCTTGCGCCAAAAAAAACATCAAGTTATGGGAACAGTATAAAAAAACCATATTACAGACCATATTAGCAAGACAAGAGGCGCAATTAATTTTAACACAAAATATAATTAATACAAACAATACCAGCGATATATGGACTGCTATCCAGAAATTAACTCGGAAATCGTAATTATTAACCATATAGACGGGTTAAGTTGGGAATCCCATATCTACGATCTCCTCAATACTCAAAATACAGTAGTTACTTCAACAATTGAAATGGAACTTCAAATAGTTCAATTAGATCAGAATATAGTGATAGATTTAGTAATGTTCCCGTTTCAGGAACTAAAATACAGCAAGGCAGCAGAATACGACTGCCTCTTACTCGAATTTTTTAAAGTATTAAACCACAAAATTCTTCAGGTACATTGTGATATATTTAACTACATCTATACAATAGGCGTATTCTCTCTTATCTGGAACATATCAATTGCTTTTCCAATATACATAAACAAAGGCAATGTAAATGACACTACTAACTATAGATAAATTTTACTCATCAGTGTTGTAATAAACGTTTTTTTGTCAAATACTGCGTAAAAGGTTGAAAAGATGGGCTGAGAATGAAGAAAACTTGCCATTTTACAAGCAGGATTCACAACAAATAATAGACAATAGACTATATTTTGATTCTAATTACTCTTATATTAAGAGAAAAGGGTGCATTGAAAATTTATCACTATGTTAAAATCCTTGTATAGTACCGACAGTGCTTGTGTCCGTCTATATGGCACCGTCACAAATTATAAACTCTCGCTGCTAGCACGAATGATCTGCCAATCGACAGCGATGCGTGTAGTCACCAGTTGACCGAGTCGATCGATGGCAAATGGTACGCAAG
The DNA here is from genome assembly GCA_002313205.1 of Laupala kohalensis. NCBI lineage: Eukaryota > Metazoa > Arthropoda > Insecta > Orthoptera > Trigonidiidae > Laupala > Laupala kohalensis. The sequence goes on along the minus strand of NNCF01125782.1, from coordinate 27,060 downwards.
TTCTGGCGGGAAGCGCAGCCTCGTGGTGCCAGAATAATCAATATATGAGGCGTTGTTGTTCACAGATATTTAACTCTTAAAATATGTCGCTTTTCTAATGACAGTATAGAAAAATGTCTAAACAAATGTATACAATTTTATAACTTAAAAGTTGCCAATAACTTTAAGTATATGAGTAGACAGAATCCGTTTTTTACTCTCATTGTAAATTCATGATGGTGCACGTATTTTGTTGTGGAAGGAATACCACAGAAAGATGGCTTTTTTTAGCAGATCTTCAATGATTTGTCTATAATAGACTAATGAGGTATGCTAGAATATTATGTTTGTATTATTATTTGTTTGTATTTATATGTATGAGTTTCTGTTCAAATAAATTCATTTTTTATAGTAATAATCTTCTGTTTATGCTATTAGTCCTGAACAAGGTTTCAAATAAATACCCAATATTGGCAAGTTATTAAAAAAGACCTCACAATTCTATCACAATCAATTCTATTCAATCAGGTTGTTGCCACAAATAACTACAAGAGGAATATAGAAAAACATGATATCGCAGATGAATGTAGAACATATCAACAAGCCTCAGAAGCAAAAGATCACTTTATAAATTATTTTACACTGTAAAAGAATTTATTGATTTTAATAAAAGTTAAAACCGTCTTGTACTTTATCTTGCAACTGCTGTAGCACTTTTTAGATAACTTATATGAATTTAAAAAAAAAAAACTATTTTCTTGCATGATTGTGTTGTCTTATGACTCATATTAATTTAGTTTTATGTGTATTCAACTTTGGCACGGTTGTGTACATTAATTCTGTAGCCCTATCCTGGCCCGGTTTTTTCTCCGTTTTCCTTCGGGTAGAGGTGATTTCTTATACATGTTCTATAGACTTTGTCTAGGGGTGTGTTTATTGTAACAATATATCGTGAATTTAGTGTTATTTCAATTCTTATGATGTTTAAACACTAAACTCTAAATAATCGACAGTTCGATAATAATTTGTACATGTAAATATTTGCATTAAAGTACAAACATATTGACATTTTATTAGTATTATAACTCGTAGCTAACTTTTCATCTTATCTAGGAATTTTTGCTGAAATTTTTGAATCCGCCTGTGCCTTAGGGCCCTTGCTCGGAATTGATGGAAAGGTTCCTTGCTTGCTCCCGGAGAGTAAACTACTTTATTTTCCTCTACAACGTCATACGCAGTTTGTACTGTTTTTTAAAATAAATTTATTATTATTATTATTACCTGGCTGAACCAATGTAGCTCATGCAGAATATCTCAATCTCCACAACCTAGATACAAAAATAATTTGTGTGTTTCTTGCTATAAAAACAAGTCTTTCACCAGAAAATAGAAATGATACTATTGTGACTATAGACACCCTCCTACAATGGAGAATGATAGATTCAGTTTCTATTATGATATCTTAATCCATACCGATAAAACAATGTCAGTCAACAAACCTCACGTACTCCACATGACTTAGAAGACAAATCAGCATTCCTTGTTGCTGTCTCCTACCCAGTAGACCATAATATCAATTAAGATGAATCAAAAAAAATATCTAATTATATACATCTTGCAACAGAGTACAGAGAAATATACAGGCATCAGTCCCAGAAGAAATAATGACTAAACCACACAAATCAGTCTTTTTGGAGTCATGTAGAATCGTGTGCATTAAAAGATTAGCACAGTAAGAGATTGGGTATGCTCTAATGGTGTCACAATATACCAGATGTGTAACTTTTGAGAAAATTCATCTATATCACCATCATCATTAGGTCAATAATATGGTTTAAAAAAAAAGATCCAAAGATTGTGATGCTAGGTATGTAGGTCAAAGTTGTAGCATTTCAAAAATTATACTTATGAAGAACACAAATAGAAATTAGAATTTATGCACTAACAGAAAAACTATGAAATATTTACCATAGAAATTTATGAATTTTTTGTGGAATTCCTTTCTTTTTAATTAACATATTTTCAATGAATGAGTATGTTCAATGTCACATTGAATTGTTCTCTTGTCATCTTAAATTATCTGCATACAATTTGCTTATTCATGAAGACTACTCCAATCACCAGTAGAAACATTGGTAGTAGTAGTAAAACAATAAAAATATACAGTGTTTGATAAAAAATAGGGTTAAGTTATACTTTAGTTTTTTGCATTGTATTAAAACATACATATTTGCAACATTACTATATCACAGACTTGTCATGCAAGTTATGGAAATTTAAGTTTGAATCATCAATAAATATCCTATTGTCAGTCGAGAGATAAGTGCAAAGCTAACAGAAGAAGAGGAGCATCCTAATTTAGTTGAAAAAATATGTTTGCAATCTTTCACTAAACAATAATATTTGACAATTCATTACCACTGAAAATTATTTATTTGTTCTTAGTGGCGAATTTTGATTACCTAACAAATTTTGCACAATACTGAAAGACCAGAACTTTAAATTTTTAGTAGTTACTTCCAAATTATTTAATAAATCTTCTGGAACTACTAGTGTAAGTAGAATTATTTTAATAAACAAAATGATTAGAAATGTTAGTTAATAGTGCTGAAGTAAAAATTAAAATTGCAAGTAATCAAAAATTATTAGTCCTTAAATTAATAGCAACTATTAAAAAAATTGTTCTTAGTTCTTTATTTCAACCAACAGTGTCTAACTATTGGTAAACTATGGTACCATAAAAAAAGAAGAATAGAAGGCATAAGGTGCCAAACAGATATTTTCAGATTAGCATAATAAACTGTGAAAACAAAATAGATGACATTATAATTAAGGTNTAAGTAACTTAACAAGGTGCTATTTTACTCACTAACAATAATAAAAATATACTTTATATATCCAAATTTTGTAATCATTTGGACACACCACACAAACTCTAGAATACACAGATATACCATTCTGTAGTCAAAAAGACGGAATATTTTATGACAAAATTGTTACCAAAACAAAAAATAAAAAGAACTCACTTGAATTCTCATTGCAACCTTGTACTTGTGTAGAGTTGATACTTTGAGAAACAATTCTCTCTTCTGATAGTTTCATTCTAGTTTGAGTATGCGATGCAACAACATCTGTCATCTCTTTGCGAACATCAACAATAGTAGAATCATCTAGAAATTGTTTTTTTCTTTGCTCTAGCACAATAAAAGGGTCATTATTACTTTCTTGGGTATTATTAGAGGTCAGACTATCACGCAACTTCTCTTCTTTAATTAAACGCCCAGAAATATCACAGATGGCCTCGAATTTTACTTCCAAGTTAGCTGATCTTTCAACAGAACTGTCCTTAGAACAATTTGCACTGAACATTTTGACTAATGATACATTTTGATTAATCTGTATGTCACTAGTTGGTTCACAGGCAACTAAAGATTTTCCATCTATATTAGCTGACAACGCATCACACAAAACCTTAACATTTCCATCAAATGGGATATTGTCAGTGTTAATTTGCAAGGTTCGATACATTGACATGTCATCCATGTTTGGAAAGGGTTCCTCACAAACATTCATCTTTTCTTCATAACACATCTGCATTTTCGGTTCAGTTTTCAAATCATTTTCCCTTTTAACAATCCTTTCCTTAGTCCCATCACAGTCAAAAGAATATTCCTCAAGGGGATTTTTCAATTCTGTATCAGAACATCTGACACTTTTGTCATTATGTCCTTCAACATCTTCTGAAAATGGAGAAACAGCAACAAAAGATATGGGATTTAAGTGATCCTGAGAATTCTCTCCATCTTCATCTAAAATCTCCTTTTTGATAATTTGAGATTTAAAACTGCTAGCACCAAGGTCACTGTTATTCCTTGCTTCTGATAGTTTTGAAACATCAACTGATTCTGATTTAGCAATACAAATCCTTTGAAATTCAGTGCATTCAGTACTTGCACTCAATCCATGTACTTCTTCAGATACTGCTGGAGATCCTTTTTCAGTAAAATCCTCTCCTTCATGGTTCAAATTATTTACACCACTCAGAGTACTACTACAGCTCAATTGTATCTCACTACCATTATTGCAGGAAACATTATCTGTAAACTATAAGAAATAAAATGTATGCTAAGGACTGCAAGGAGAAAATAATTCACACAAAAGCAAACTTACTTTTGAATAAAATCTTGTCAATGAAGCAACTTGAAGAAATTTCACAGTTCTCATGAAAGAAGACACATCAACAATGCGTACATTTACTTCTCCATTATATATGAAGTCCAATAAGCGTTTCATATCACTGTATTTAATTTCCTTCAGGGGAATCGGTACCATTGAATCATAATCAACAAGCAGGTTCTATTTTGAAAAAAGAAACATTGAGTCAAATCTTAATAAATTATTTCTTCATTAAAAAGATAAACCAAGCCAGATATTATTCCATGTAAGGCTAAAATATTTTTACATTAAGTAGTTAAAATTAGTATTCAGGCACATAATTAATGTGTACCATTCTGTTGCTTGCAAACTTGATATCCAAATATGCCATTTTTTCCCTCATCACTAATTGCACATATTCATAAAAGATAGAGGAAAGCAATCAATATGATTATGTTTAAGCATAATAAAATACAGCCTTAACATTTCAAACAAATGTCAAATGTAAATTATCTTGGAAGCTTCTCAAACAAGTTAATTAAGAAATTAAACCCATTGTACTTATTTCATACAATGAACAAATAGAATTTGAGTTGAAGTAATATATTTCTAATGACATCTCATTACTTTTTATCTTGATAATTAAATCACTATTATTTTAATATCATATTAATAAACTGCCTGTCCATTAAAAATGTCATTTAAAAAAAGTCAAATTGTCCTTTCAACTCATTTAAAACAGTCAAGTACACGAAATATAAAATAATTTTATTGAATAAATTAAAAATATAAGGTGTAAAATGTTTATTTATGGGGCTCCAAACAATTATTTTCTTTCAAGACAAACTGATGTATCTCGGCCATTAATATTATTACAATTTTTTTAACCCGCGAACATAGTTTTCAACATGCGGGTAAGTTCAACAAGTTCAATATCAGTATTTTCTAACATTTTTGTTTGAATTCCTCAATATTTTGAGGCNCTTCTGTTTTTCTTGTAATATTTGATCCAGCAACTGAACTAATTTCAACAGAACATTCTTTAATCAAATTCTAACTGCCATTGCTCTACCCAGCTTCCTCCAACATTGAGAGATTCTTGGGTAAATATGATAAGTGTGCTTTAATGAAATGTATGACTTCCACAGGTTGAGAGGTACCTACGAACTCTCAGACTACTACGCTTCGAACAGGACATTGCTTGAGCTATCATACGATTCTGGAACTATCACTCTTTTTGGAGAAAAATAAAGCAAATGCATGTCTGTGAGCAAAACTTTGTAAGAGTTAGAGCCGAAGGATCACCCTCCGCTTCACCTTTGTAAATAGCAACACGACATGGAGCTTTCAAGATCATCATCTTCCCACAAATCCTACAAGAAAGGTTATGTGAATCATTATCTACAGCACCAAAAATTACTCATGAGCTCATCTCAAGCTTCAAAAGCATGTAATGAACATTGGTCAGAAATAACAGTGTACTGATACACTGTATTGTTCAATAGTGGTATTCCACAATTTATTTAATTGAATTGTTCTCAGCAAAAGAGCAGCTACAAGGCAGTAGAACTACCAAAGACTTAACTCACCAAAGTCTTGAGAATCTCTGAGAAGCAAAACAGAGCTTTTCCGTGAAGAATATTTGGACAATAGATAGGGTTGTTACTATGCAAGATAATAGAAATAGAAGGAAAGTAATAGACTCATAGAAATTAATACTGTAATAGTCCACAACAATGTTTCATCAAATTTATCTAGACTTGACTGACTAGAAGGAAGCAAAGATAGCAACTTATTGCAGAGATACATCTTGACTTGCTTCAAACCTGTTTTTAGAACCTCACCAACCTATACCAATTGCTACTGTGAACGGAGACATTTTTGCAGATAATTGTGAGAAGACTATATAAGGCTTTCTTATGAAATTTACATAATGTCAAAAATATTTGATCACTTGACATAATAAAAAAATTATTGAACAAATCTATTTATTTTTTTGTAAACATGAATTCAATTTATATAGTTTGAAGTATAACAATTATCATTATATCAATCAGAAACTTGTATTTTAGAGTAAAATATTATTTTAAAAACATATTAACATTAATACATTCCTCAGAAACCTTCATATAAGAGTCAAACTTTTAACAGAAGAAAAGAAAACCAAGGAAAAAAATAACATTTTCTTTCTTTTATCATATGATAGCTAGAGTATTAAGGAAATTATGAAAAAAACACTTTTTTTATCATATGATAGCCCAAGTATAAAATAACACAGAAAAAAAATGATTTCATGCACCCATTTATTTATATTCACTTTTATGTAAAAGCGTCTATTAACAAAAATAATCTCAAATTAAATATTTTTTCAAGTGTATCTAAGCAGGTACACTTACATGTATTACGTATTTCTTTGGTTTACATATCTATCCTTACAAAGTTTCACAAGAGAATATTTACAAAAATTCACAATTATTTTATGACAAATATAAGTTACATTTTTTCCCAAAAAATTAGCAAGTTTCATTTTTCAATTTCCCCTTTTTCAAAACTTTCAAACAATGTAAAACGAAAATGGTAAGAGATAAAAACTAGAATTTGAAGTGGTATCCTATGTCTAAAAGGAGAAAAAATTTCACAAAAATTTAAGGTGTTGGGCGACATCACCTGGATAACCCATTGGACAAAGAAGTTTCTTTTATTGTAGTATTTGTCAAATAGGAAATGTATTGTGCTATGGAAGCTTATCTACTAGGGGCAATAGGAGGTAGGAGTTGGGTGGTAGAGCAACTGTCAGTAGGTAGGCATAGCTGGGTTTACCAACAACCTGACCCCCATGGACGTGTTAGTAGGAATAGTGAAAAATAGTAAGTTATTCATACTAGGAGGAGGAGGGTTTGCTTTTCAATTTTTCTGCTTATGTTCTTCTTCCATAATAAGGTCAAAATATTAAATTATTTATTTCAATTATATAATAGATGTTATAAAGGTAGACTAGAAATAAAAGTGTATAAATTGCTTTAAATGTAATACTGACCTACGACTAAAATATTAAAAAGTGTAATTCATTTCTTAATCCCAAAAATACCAAAATTAAAAACTGGCTGACACTTCGCAAGTTATAATTTAGCTTAAGAGGGAGCTGGACTCAGTTCAAGCAGCAGGCTGGCGGCGCAGCGCTTTTACATAGACGAAAATAAAAGTTGATGTTTACCCAGTTGAATTTCCCATATAAGACTACACTAATATCACCCATTTAAATTTTATGTTACCAATCAATGCATAGTCCGATTGTTTTAAAATAAAATATATATTATACTTTTTGTGTTAACCTCTCTATTCGCTTTTAAGAAATTAAAATATTACAATTCGCAACATCAGTAAAACATGTTTTTAACACTTACATAACAAAATAATCTCCGACCCTTCTAGCAGTTCACAAAAAGAACAGGATTATTGTATCATGAGGAGGTTTACAAGGTAAAAAAACAGACAACCTGAATACATAAATGAAAACTACGGTACATAAAGACCTCTCAAAACAAAGTTAAATATTTTTATTTCTTCTAACAACTTCTTTCAATCATATCATCCCAGAAACTTTGTATTAACATTCTAGAAAAACCAAATCAAGCTTAAAAATACAAGAATCATGCTCCTTTTCCATCTTTTTGAAGCAAGGTATTCAGCAGTAAATAATACAGAAGGACAAGTGACTACTTAATAATGAGTACTGCAGACACGACAAGAAATTCTTAGCAGAAATTTTAGAAACATTGAAAATAAAAGCAATTGCTTTACTATTCCTCTTCATACTTCTCCTTATTTTGAAATTTTGATATTAATTTATTTTCAATGCATACCAACATGAGATTAAAAACATTAAATAAATAATGGACTTTAATAGTAGTAGAATTAAAGACATTTTTGAGCATATTCCATTACACTGTCCACTGTGTACTTCCCTGCAAAGATCCAGTTCTTCAGCTAGTTTCTAGTAAATTAATTCTCAACAACCTCACATGTTGCATTAAAATAATTGTCTGCTTGATTTGGAAATTTTAAAATTCATTAATGCATAACCGAACCAGTGAGATCACAAATATCATCGAAGAATAGAGCTACCTTACAAAACAGAAATACTTCACATGTAATTACATCATAAAAAGATCCAAGAAACTAATAAAAAAAGTAAAATCTTACCTTAAAATATGGGCTACACGCAGCCAAAATCACTCGATGTGCATTTACAAATCCTCCATCAGTATCTAACACACAATCCATGAATTCAACATTGTGGTATAATTTGGCTACAGAACTTGTAAGGTCACTGGTGTGAGCTTCCCAACAAATACTTTCCATTTCACTACCTACAAAGAGATTCACAGATTCAAGCAAGTAACAATATAAAGATATTACAATGCAAAGTAAAGTGACCACGAGGAAAAATTATAAATTTCCAGACTGTTGTTACGGAACTTACCATAAAATAAATTTCGATATAGTTAAAACAACCCCAATAGATTATTAGTATCCAAAACAAATTTCTGAAGTATATTTGCATATGAGAATTCCCAAAAGCACACATAATAATCCTTATATTAAAAAAAAACCAACACAAAAGGATACAAGGCCTGCATTTCTCTTACATTCATTAAAGGTTTGAGGAATCCACAAAAACACAATTTTAATAAGTTCAGCTTTAAATATGCAAACTATAATAATGATCATGTTTTGTATTTTTCATTCACATACAGGCATAGATAACATTGGTAAGAAATAAGGTGTAGTTTATAGATCCCATGCAAAAATTGTGATAGTAGATTCACAGTGCAAACAAAAAGATATTTACACAACCATTTATAACTTTACAAATAACATTAAACTAAACCTTGTATCCCCCACACAATACTAACAAAACATACTATGAAATCCGACGACGTAATCAATTATAATAAGGTAAGAATCCTCAAAAGAGAAGTTACCTAAAAGAAGAGGCTGACTGCTTAAATTGTAAAAATAATAATTGAGTAAAACATAGGAATGATGTAGAATGCCTTAATACAATATATATTGGAGGTTACTCTACATTAGTTTTTCTTTTTACTCAGTATCTTTGCTCCAATCTCCACAGTTTCAATACACTATGAAACACACTATCATCAAAATCAGTACATAGGGAATGCACGTCTTCCAATCTTTATGCTAAATCTTCTGAGTATTTTATTACAATTGATAAATAACACACTTCACTTAACTACTTTACATAATTTGATGACATACTACGTTTTACATAATACATAGCATACGCATGTAATAATTTTGTACCTCACGAAGTCCGAACACCTAGGAAGCGTAACCTGCATGTAATACAAATAATATAACAAGAGTCTCAAAATGTATTCTTTTTCCTCGTGGTCACTGATCTTTACATTGTATTAAATTACAACGGAAATACGAGATATATCTTTAATCCCAATTATCAAAAATAACCCATAATAATATATCACAATACCACAAGAAATGAAAGAGAACACACTAACCCTTGTTGCTTTATGTGAACCGGAANTTGTCGCTTTATGTGAACCGGAACAAATTTTACAGGACACAACTTACAGCAGCATGTAAAGAATTCTTGGATATATTTGGCTCTGAAACCAGCAAAACCAATCAATTCCTCACTCGAGAATCATTCCACAGACTTGTAACCGCCGCCATTTTGTTCACATTCAAGTGTGGTAGGAGCAGTTTACCATTCATTTAAAAGGAACCAACGTAAAAGGCAATTGTTACTATCGTACCGCATCCGTATTCTGTAAATCGTTATTCTATTTTCGCATTTGTCGCTATTAGCCCAGCTGACGAGTGTGTTGACATGTAACAAGACCTCTCTAACACACTTCCGATTCTATAGCTAGATAAATTTTCCTCCTACCGTTTTGAGGATCTCTGTACCAACCTCGGAGCTAGCTTGTGTAACATGGCTGGAGATGAAGATGTTGGCAGAAATNACAAGACCTCTCTAACACACATCCGATTCTATAGCTAGATAAATTTTCCTCCTACCGTTTTGAGGATCTCTGTACCAACCTCGGAGCTTAGCTTGCGTAACATGGCTGGAGATGAATATGTTGGCAGAAATGAACAGAGTATTTCTAAGAAGTATTTTGTAAACATTGTTTATTCAGAAGTGTCTTCTTATGTTTTNTTAATTGTATTTTTACAGGTTGTGAGCATTTGTTGCGCCGTTGAGGTTACTTGCGTTTTTGTGGTTTTACTATTAGGTGAAATGTATTTCATTTTACCTGAAATTTATTACATAATCATTCACTTTACGCCTATCACTCAAGGCTCGTTTACAAGGGACAAACTGCCTGGCAGGTTACCTGCCTCTTGCAATCGGAACCTGCCTCGAAAATTGGGTAAGCTGCCAGTAATTTCAGCAGGCAGGTTACTTGCCTCGCAAAGTAGATTTGGGGTAGGTAACCACCTCTCAAAGGAGCATGTTAGGTGCATAGTTGTTCGTGTAAGTTTCGTTTGTATCTATAGTTCACATTACCGTTTTGTTGTTGTTGATTTTACAAGTAAGTGAAATTTATAACATTTTACTTGATAATATTGACGTATATCACTTAAGTTTAATATATGGAAGTGTCTCTGAAATATATTGAAAAATGTCATGTGTGGGGAAATAATGTTTGAAATTCCTATTTTTGCGGTTCCAGCGGATTTTACAAGATGCAGTGGCCAGTGTACAAGGGAGAAACAACAACATTTAAACTGAGATGCATCATACTGTTTTTAAATAGTAAAATGAATGGTTGGTTTCAATACAATACACGGAGATGCAATTAACATATTGTTTTCAAAATAAGATACATAAAGTTATAAATCAAAATAAGATTCATTCTAAATAATAATAAATGCAAACTGCCAACTTCATGCAAGTTTTCGAATTAACAAATAAGTCAGCGTAGGAGTCATTATATGTGTTGCATAATACTGAAACACGGTAAAACATATTAAAATGACTATTTTATTATCCTAGGTTGATTTACATAGTAAAAATACATGTTAGGGAACATCATTTTTTGTTTTGCCATTGGCACGCCCGCATACGTTGGTACAGTCTCAGTATTACGACAAATTTAACAAAAAAAGAACACAATATTCCCGAGTACAATGCCACTATTGGTTGTTGATGATCCCTTTCCCCTCCAAACTAACCTTATAAAACCCTTTAATGGTAACAATTTTTCAAAGGAGAAAATTATATTCAACTATAGACAAAGGGACAAGGCACAAATTTACTAATTTGAATGGGGTAAGATCTGTGCCGTGGCAAAATCAGTTAAATAAAAAGTCATAATTTTCTATTTATATTTAAAGAATTGAAGATACATTTTTACATGTAATGTACACAATATATATTAAATAAAACAAATAAAATGGAGCGAACAAGTTTTTCATACTTATTCAAAAACGTATTTAAGAATAAGTTCTGCTTGAAAACAGCTGTTGAACTCTAGAATATATAGTGTTACCTGAAATAAAATTTGGGAAGGCAATGTTTTGAATTAATATAGGAGATGAAGCAGAAGGGTGAGCAGTACACGGATGACTTGAAGGGTTATTTACAGAGTAGTTGGACAGGAGATTCAACTGACCCAAAAGTAAAATGTCTTCTATTGCCTTCTTTGCATAAATTTGCTGTGATGGGTTCAGCTTCCTGAAAGAAGTGACCCAACTTGCAGCATACACGCTCACATTATCTTCACCAGGTTCTTTTCGGTAAAGTTGCCCCAACGCTTCTTTTAATATGTTTTTTCTTTCCTTCATATGTTGCCCTAAGGATTTCTTCCTCTTGTTCGAGGAGTTTATGGGCAATACTGGACCATTTTGAATAGCTTCTTAGAACAATAACAAGTAGACACTTTCAATGTTTTGGCCTTGCTACTGGAGCGCTCCTATGTGTGATCCATCTGTTGTACCTTATATACTCTCGCCAGTTTGACTCCAGGATGGACCCTGGTACTCATTCGACATCAGACTGAGTAGACCTT
>NNCF01125782.1:3695-14703 GCA_002313205.1 Laupala kohalensis | reverse complement strand
GTAAAATGACTAGTTCCATGGAAATAGTTATCGGAAAAAGAACATGTACATGTGTGTTCCTACATCTCTTCTAAAGCTTGAACAAATAAGGCTAAGCACATTGCAAGTGTCTTCCAGCTAGTGTTACTTCAAATATCTGGATTTTTAATGAAAATGGTAATTGTGTTGATAATAACAGTTCAGATTATATGTTTATGATCCACATTCTGTTACCTCTCTTCTAACACATTAACTGTAAATGATCAAAATAATCCAAAGCTCATAGTCCACCGTGTGTTACTTCAAGTATCTGAAGTTTTTTAAAAGTGTAAGTGGTGTTAGTGTTGATAATAGTTGTGACTATAATGTTCCAAATATTCATAGCAAAATTGTGTATGTAATAATTAATAATAGCAGCAGAAGGACCATGATTGTTACTTGAGAATTTTTCATCTGAAGAATTAGTGTTCTCTATTATTATTATTTTCTCTTTTGCATGAATTTCACTGGAGAAATGACCAGATCAAATTCTCAAGTAATTTTTTTAAATGAATAACTTGACAACTTACAACCTTTCTCTTGACCATCCTAATAATTTTGGTGAATTTACAAATCTCAAAAGTAGATCTTCAAATTAGTGTTTGATGCCGGTAAAAAGCATAACATGTCTTTACCTCCATCAGTAAAATTCACTTACTACTAAGAATTCCTCGTTCACCATTTTGTTCTTTACAAGCAATTTATAGTAAGGTAATAAAATAAATACATATAATATGATTGAAATACAAAATAAAATGAAATTTTGGAAGTGGGCAGGATAAATTATGAATAGGGAGCCATCAAAATATGCAATAATTTATTTTTTCACATTATTATAGAAGCAAGTAATACAAAATAAAAAAATACTACAAGTTAAGTAAGAATGATGCATTAAAATGTATAATTTCTTCATTAAGAAGACTTAATAATGTCAGGAGGTGCATATATATGTAATCCCCCACAGATCTGAAGACAACTCTAGAAATTAATATTTATAAAAAATGAGAACAGTGCTATCGTGCATTGAAATTCATTTTCATATTACAATTTTTTCCCCACAGTTATTTAAAACAAATTTAAACTAATTTAGTAAGAGAAACAAGAAAGAGAAAAAATTGTAACAAACATAAATAAAAATTCTGCTGTAGGGCCATCAATATTGGGAAGGGCAATCATTATCAAAAGATTTTAAAAAATTCCCAAAGTGACCTAAAAATTGTTCCAAAAACAAACAACAAAAAAATCATTTGAAACTAAGGAAACAGGATCAATATGTGTCCACTGATGAATAATCACTGAATAGAAAATGGTACTGTTGTCTTGTATAATTTATATTTTTTTCTTACTGTGTGAAAATAATTTTAATACAATATCATGTACTTTGTTTAAAAATTAACTTAATTATTTAATAAATATAATCTGCTATTTATTTTCTAAACTAGTTATAATTATGTACATGGGGCAAGTTAACTGTATTGCTTGATACATTCCTTGTTAAAGGTAATGGAATATTGTACTTTTGAATAAATGATTAAAGAAATTAATATTTTTTTACAGAGTGTCTGGAGTTCGGATTTCTTCTTGTCTGATAAGTTGTAGTGGTAAGAAAGTATTTATGATTAATACTTTTAGCCCTTTTTATGAAAATAGTTTGACTCAGAAGAGTTTAATGACATTACAAGATATATCGCTATAAGGTGGTTAGTTTTTAAAGAACTAATGAAACTAATACCAAGTTTAATATGAATCATTGTAAAATTTATTTATAGACTTGGAACTATGTCGAGAAGAGGCAAAGAAGATATGGAACATCTTGTATGCAAGAGGACCACAAATTCTTGGCAAAAAGATCTGGAGTTGGCATTGATTTGTATACTACACCTGTCATTTTCTTTTAAGTACATGGCGTATGTAATTTATGTGTGATGTTGTGAAGAACTCTAGTGACTTTGTGAGGTTGGCAGATAATCCTAATAACATTTGTGAAAGTGGATCTGCTCATTAAAAAAAACTACATTTATCAAAGTTCTTATCTACATTACCTTCGCATCTTCTTAGTAAATTGAATATAAGAATTTCACCAGTAGATTAAGGATAGTGAGAGGAGGGGGTGTTTACATGTTGCAAACATAATAAATAATAAAATTAAAAAAAGAGAAAACTAAATTGTTATTATTTATCACCATTGGAAAAAAGTAGAAAATGTCCCCTTATTTTGAGCAGCCAATGAACTAATGTGCAGATATTCAGCATGTGAATTAAATGTGTTAATAACCTTTTTTTGTTTCCCCATCTATCTACTATCACAATTTCTACATGGAATCCCACAAACTATACAGGATTTCTTATCTACAGTATCTTTGTCTTTATATGCCATATATATGTTTGTTATTATAGTTGGCATATTTTGAAGGTGAACTTATTCAAAATGTGTTTTACTTGATTGCTCAAACCTTTAATGAATGGAAGGGAAATCCATGCCTTGTATTCTATTGTGTTGTCTTTTTTATTACTAGGATTATTATTAGTGTTATTAGCAATTCTCATATGCACATAATTTTCAATAAATTTGTTTGGACAATTATTATTTATTAGGGTCCTTTTAACTTGATCTAAATTTATTTTATGGATATAAGTAAGTATATTAGCAGAGTCAACCAATTTGTATACTACACTAATTTGTATTTTAATGAGGTGATGTGATTTAAAATTTTATCCATGGGTGATCCTGTGTCAACTCCCATTTTTGTTTGATAATATCACAAATTAGATCTATTGGTATGTTCATAATAATGATACATCATCAAGGGAAATTATACTCTAATTATCAGGAATATGTATACCATCAATGACTTCTTTGAACTCTATGCTTTTCTTCACTTCACTAGCCTCTTTCCAAGTGACCTTACTTAAAATACCAAGAAAGAATTTACCAAGTTTGTAGATAAATTGAAGTTTGAGATTATTAATCTATAAGGCGAGTGCCTACATATCACAAAGCAAGTTTCAATTTAAAATCAAATAAACAATAATGTATTAAGAATGTACTGAGCCATGTAAGTAATGAATGGTGAGTCTTAATATAAAAAAATATAAAAGTAACTTATAAAGGTAACAATAATATAGGAACATCATCATATTTAATGGACCAATTCTAATTTAAGTTTAATTGTAGTTGTAGTAGAAGTTAACAGAAAGATTCTTATTATAATAATTAATTCTTAATAAAATGCACACATTTCATACTCTAATATTAATAATAATTTAGTTACAAGATGGCTGAAAATTCTCAAAAACAACTAAAATCTTTTGCAAATATTTGTCGCAAACCTCAGGGGAATTAGTGAACAAACAATTTTCTACTTGCCAGAGTTATACATGAATTATACATGCCAGAGCACCAACTTCTAATTATAATAGTATGGTCAAAAATAAGGTTCTACATAAATCGTAAGCCACTAGATACTAGTCCATAGCTAAATCAGTGAAATTGGTTCACTATCACCCCATCATAGAATAATACATTACTTTAAAAAAATTCCTAGGACTTTATCCTTTATATGAAAACATTTCAAACAATAAAACAAATTGAGTTAACAGTAAAACAATATGTCTACAAATCTATGAAAAGGATACAATACATTTTGGGGTCCTGTATCTTTCTACTTAATTCCAAAAGTATAAAGATTTTTGGAAGGTATAAAATACCAAATACTTTTGATAAAAATTAAAAAAAAAATTATTTAATTGTACAATGACATATACATAATATTCCTAAAGAGATAGGCATAGCCATCTATACATGGGGTGGTTACACCTAAAAAATAACCATAAAAATTACTAATAAAAATAATAAATATTACAACTTCAAAACTTTGACATTTTTTGATAAACAATAAACTTTTCATATTGATAATTGATTTATATTATGATTGATTTACCCAATAACAATAAAACTATTTAATTTTTTCTTTATTATATTGTTCTTAAATTTTAAATTCTTTAGATCATAAGGTAGAGCATTAAAGGTTCTTACAGCAACCATATAATAATTTTTGTTATTAATGGTCTTCTTAGTTTTAGACATTTGTATAATTTTATATCTAGTCTTGGCGGTACTTTCAACATGTATTTCTTTAAATTCATAATAATGATAAACAAGACTCTTAAATGCAGATAATTGCTCCACATTCAATGGGACATTATTTATAAGCAATGCCACTGCTAAATTGCCTTTATAAGTCACACCCCAGTTTTTTAAGCTATGAAAAACAAGCTTAATATATCACCATTAGTTATTAAATAATTCGTTTTATGAATAATATATTCATATGTTTATTTGATCTCATGTTATAATAAGATAATATTTCCAAGATATTTATGACTTTTCACTCTTGTTATATTCTGATTATGTGGTACAAACTCAATATTTATTGATGCATCATCATTGTAGTTACAAATAGCCTTAAAAACAGTTTTGCTCATATTTAGGGATAACTTATTCTAGTCTGAGAGATATTGTATTATGAGATTCTATTCTGAAAGAGAGCCTAATGTTAGATCAATAATTTATTTCAAAGATATTCTATTCTGAAGGATAGCTCAATGTTAGATCAATCTCTAGCTTAATGTATCAGTACAATTTCTGCACTTTTTGAGTATTAGGCCATATTGTTTCTTCAATTGACATATTGATTATATATGTTGCAAAAGTGTGGCTGTTTAGCAAACAATAGCCTCTAGTGTTTTGGTATTAATATTGTCTACACAACCAGATTTATCTTTGATAAATCATAAATTATTTTACATACTTCAGGGCAATTAGTTGGATTTATAAAAAACTGTTTTTACATTTGAATCCATTTGTGTTGGTCATTCCAAGGCTGTTTAAGTTGTTCAATTAGATTAGAACCAATTCCTCAGAATTATTTATTCATAAGGTTGGCAATGTCCTTTTTATTCTCCATTTTTATATTGTTATCTTCCA
This sequence comes from Laupala kohalensis, assembly GCA_002313205.1. Classification (NCBI taxonomy): domain Eukaryota; kingdom Metazoa; phylum Arthropoda; class Insecta; order Orthoptera; family Trigonidiidae; genus Laupala; species Laupala kohalensis. The sequence goes on along the minus strand of NNCF01125782.1, from coordinate 9,698 downwards.
TCAAAATTTATTATGATTTAGTTTTGATAATATTTTATCATTAAATAAAATAACAAATAATTTATGGGGACCCCATCTAAAAAACCAAACTATGCAGAGCAACACACATTAAGCCCTGGAGTTTGATTGTATTCATTCCTTTTTTTCCTCTCTCAAGATTAGACTGAAGGAGAGTAATTTTCTAAATAACATTGTCTGTTTAAAGAGTTAGAAATCAAATAGAATAAAAACAATTTACTATTGCAAAAACACATGTTATGTTGCAATAAATTTACTTCATAATAATTCAATAAATCAAAGTTGTTGTTATGTTGCAATAAAATTACTTCATAATAATTCAATGGTATTTTAGAAGCAAAAATCATATTTTACTTGTGAACTGTGACTAGGAAAAAGAATCTCAATAATACAAGATAGGATGTAAGTGGAAATATTTTCCTCTGAGGGGATAGGATTATAAGTGAAAATGTCATGAAAATACAAATGTTTTTCGAAATTAATATTTAGATATCAGTGAGGCGATACTAGTATTCATTTTAAAGAATAATTTAAAGATATGGTGTTGTCCACTAGAAAAATATATATTCAGTAAGTACTTTCACCATTTTAGTTGGTATCTTCAGTCTAGAATAAAACAAAATACAAAATATGTAAGAATGCAAAATACACGAATTCATTGATAAGTTTATAAAAATTTCAAATTTGTTAAAATGATAAAAATTTGAAATTAATGAATAAATGAGAAAGTTACTGGAAGTAGTATTAAGTGTATTGGAAACAGAGCAACAGATTAGTGTGGAAAAAATTAGTGAATAAGAGATAAGAGCTATACCCAATTGAAAATATAAATATAAGTAAGTAAGTTGAAATTATCTGACAATGCCAAGTATCAAAGGGCAAATGTGCCATAGGGTTGGACGGATTGCTATTTAAGAACAACAGGAAAGTAGGGGCAGGAAGAGGGGTTCAATTAGAGCACTGACCGGGCAAGTCCTGCAAGTAAATTATTATTTTCGGATTAGGGACAAAAGAGGAGAAAGGTTGCATAAATTTATATGATGTGTTTAAAGTCGAATCAATGCCAAAAGAGATATAAGAAAAGTGTGTGAAATTTACAGGAAGTTATTGTGATCTTTGTGTGTTTGATTCAAAATAAGCTCGGCTATAAGTACCTTAGTGAAATGTAAGATTGAAGTAGAGAACGCTGTGTCAATTAACAAAGTGCCTTACAGAGTGCCCCATGCACACAGACACGTTACATAATGCTATCGCGGACACGTTAAAACAGGGTGTCAGAGAAGACAGCACTAGTGCATGGTCAGCAAGTACAGCGTTAATTAAGGGAAAGAGCGAAGATGGATAAGTCAAATATTGATCTTAAATTGATTTTAGAGCTCTGAATTTTGTAATCAAAAATGAGATGTCCCCTTTTACCAAAACTGGATGAAATGTTTGACCAATTGTGAGGGAGAAAATTTTCACATTAGATTTGTGTAGTGGATATTGGCAAATTCCTCTACATGAATTCAGCAAAGCTTTAATTCCGTTTCCTATGCGATCAGGTCTTAGCCAATGCAACCGCCAACCTTATAGACTAATCACATTCCCAACCGGTTTTGTGAGTAATGACGATTATGTTACAAGGATTAATTAATTAATTAATTAATTAGGCGTGCGTTGTATTTTTTGACGATGTACAACGTTATAAACCGCCACCGGAAAACCACCTAAAGGAACGAAGAAAGATTTTCAAGCGCTAAAAGAAATCAAATTTAAAATTCAAACAAGACAATGGTCACTTTTTCTAGCAAGAAACTAACTTTTAAGGCCATACGATATCTTCAGACAGACTACAAATCGGTGAAAAAGTGTAGAGGCAATTAAGAACTTTCCGAAACCAAATATAGTACGACGAATTCAATATTTCTTACGTCTAGCGGGGTACTTAAACAAATGTATTCCACAATTTTCCCACATGTCTGCTTGTTTGAGTAATTTGACTATCAAAAACAGAAGATTACATGGACGTATCAGACAGTTTTTGACATTTTGAAAGAAGCGTTGACTAAATCTCTTAATTTGCATTTTCCAGACTTGTCAGCCATTCGTTTTAACGACGGAAAATTCGTCAGTGAGGGAAAAGGGAATCCTTCCTCAGAAATCAGTAGGCGAAGACCATATTACATCTTGTGCTAGCAAAAAGCAATTGTCAAGGCAACAAAATCGTTATTAAAAATATAGTTAAGGACCTTGATTGTTCAAAGACATTTTACGTTAATCATCGACAACAGACCATCCCAATGGCTTCCTGCACAATCTGAACCTAAACCTAGGTTTGCGCGGTGGGCCATGGAGCTTTCCGAGTACACTTTTACAGTACAACACAAACCAGGTAGTCAAATTTCCCACGCAAATCCACTGTCGTGGGTAAAAATTCCATCGGTGTTGGTGATTCGAAGCTCACTGGATTTTGCTCCGGAGCGGGACAAAATAAAGAATTGCTAGTGAACAACAGTGTGCAACATTAAAAGAACAGTATCGGTTAGCGGAAAAAGGGGCATAATTAATACTTTCTACATGTACATGAAATGCAATATAAAATGCATATTCCTCCGCCGCAACCGGTTTATACTGTATGTGCAACCTTTCAATGCGACCATATGTTAAGAAAATGACATGAAGACTCGATGAGAGGCCATGTGGGTATTGCAAAAACCATCAACTATGTACATTGAGCTTTCAACTGGCCAGAACTGCATAGTGACGTGCGCTATTTTGTTGCAAGCTCTATTAAATGTAAAATAAAAAAAGGCCTAAAAAAATAATAATCATTAATATGCCGGAAGCCAAAACATCATTTATTAAAATTGCGATTGATATAGTGGGACATTTATTAAAAACGACAAAACAAGTCAACAAATACAACCTTACTGTACATTACTAACTATTTTAGATATCTGAAGGGATGGTCTCTGAACTCAAAGAATCTTCCAGATAAACATCTATATCAGAAATAGGAATTTTAAGTCCGACCCTTTAACTCCTTAATTCTTCTCCTCACAATTCTTACTATTGTTATAATTTTAATTTATGAAAATATATCTATTTAGATTTTTTTAAATATTTTCCCGTGTAATACTCACTTACAAAAATTGGTTTATACGGACCAAAATTCAATATGGGTATCTGGAGGAACTGCGTCAACTTGTGCGTCGTACGTAGGGGAGATGTGCCATGTCCAGATAAGAGAAGATAACAGAAAATAGAGAAGCAATGCGAAAAGTCACGGTTCTAGCACTGTGTAATCCATAAGAATAACACATGTGACGGTTCTTGCATAGAAGGGTGTGGGAGTGCGATAAGTCGTGACACATGCACCGGTTCTGGTCCGGACTGCTAACCCGTTGTGCCGGTTCTAGCACAACACACTGTCAAACTTTAGTATTGCGCAATCATGCATCGAAAGATTTCGCAATATTGGATCACCTGAAGCAATCTTACATCACATGATGCAACCCCTCAGGCACAAGATGCAATCTTGCATCATAGAATGCTATTTCCAAGCACAGGAAGCAATCTGCCTATGACAGACGTACTGCGCTTCCCGAGATTGGGTTTCTGTGAGAAATGAGTGTGGTGGTCAAGAGTCAATTTTTTTGCTGCGCGATCCCAGAGGGGGGTAAATAAAACACGATGCTGTATCATGACGGAGGAAGCACTTCAACACACGACAACTCATGTCCTTTGCTAGCAGACGATATGAAAGCGTATGTGGACATTCGAGAGAGTGAAATACATGAAATGAGCAAAACGCGTAGAACATCTCTTTGCGAGAAAAACCTACGTGAAAGATCTCTACAACCGTTTAATTAAAAAAATTGAAACAAAAGTCTAGCAACATGTATCTCAAGTCTTCGAGGAAGAACGGGTCGAGTGAGAAGATCATGACAACACAGTGGACAAAATCTATGCGAACGCAATCATCCAAATACTTTCGATAATACGGACAAGCGTATTGACGTTCTGCATAAGTCAATAAACGAACATATACAAACGAGAGTGAAGTAACACATTGACGATTTATCGCAAACCTACTTTATCGATAATGTATCGCGACAATTTGTCAAAAAACGTTGTAGAGAAGCAGGTGACAAAGTGGAAACGTGAGTGCCAAGAATAAACAACGAATGAACCATCGACTCGCGTTGCAGATGAGGAGCATTTGTAGGTGTGGGTGATGAGATTAGATAGAGAAACGGACAAACATGCCTCGTGCGACAGAAGCGATTCTGCGGAGGAAAAAAGATTGAATATTAAATAATGAAGTTCTCAAAAGAGCAACGTTCGAGACTTGCATCATCNGCGTCCAAAAGAGGGACACGTAACTCGCTGTGGAAGATTTTTCCTAAAATTTAGAGGCAAGGGAAGAGGATTAATAACGACGCGAAGTAAGAACAAAGTTTTAAAAAGTAGTGAAGCAATAAGACTCTCTAGCGTCCTGTCTTTCGGCTGTTTTACGTCACGTTATATTGTTTTAGGAGATTCATTCAATGAGATTTTACTTCGAAATTCACTAAGAATTATACGTAGCGGTCTGAGAATAGTATAGAAGAAATCGAACATGATATTTGGAGAGTTAAAAGATCGAAAATACTACGTAAATAGGTTTATTAATAAGCACTTATGTTTTGTGGAGCTNCCTCCCACATGTTGACGAGATAGATTTGTCGATGTCGCACATTCTCACACCTTTTCCCCTGAACACTATTTACCACCAATTTAAAGAAATTCGTTTCGAAAGAAGAGGTGGCATTATTTGGCAATCCAATTACGTTCGAGGTAAAGGAGCAGTCAATGACTTTGTGACAATAGGGGAGAATCCTATGTCTGCGAATGAGTTTGTAATCCATGTCTTACACCTGCTGTGAATTTCGAATGTGAATGACGTAGTGTCGTATCGGATAAAGTGTGACCATCAGTTTCGGTTGTCGACTCTGTTCAAAGGGTGGTTTTTGTGTATCGGAGCAAAGCGGCAAGTCGCTGAAGGTGTCATGGAAATGATCTGGAATGTCGAGATCCATTTCTAACATATCCGCGTAAAATGAACACCGCATCCGCTTGCTCTACGCAAAAATGTCCACTGTTCGTAACCCAATTGAATATTACCGATGGGTAAGGTATGTGACATGGTCTATCCGTACAGATTATTACAGTCGATATATTGAAGAAAACGATCCGGTTTAAACGGATTGTAGCTTTCACCTATGAAGGCTTTATTGGCTCGCACATGGCAAGAACTAAAGACAGAAACAACCACGGACCCCCTTTCCGAAGAAGAGAAGCATCTCCTAGTCCGTTAGCAGTTCTACTGTCACCACCGTCATTTTTAATAAGGCATCCCACGACAGGGACGGTGTGGTGAGATAATGAGTTGGATCGAGCGAATACACATGCAAACAAAGTTTCGCATGGATTCGAATATATCGGTCAGGAGAAGCAAATCGATTTTCAAATACAAATCGATATAATCAGATAGATTGCAAATCCCAAACGTTTGCCAGTGGTGTAGAGAATGCTAATAATAGTCGGAAATGTTAGTGCCGGAGAGGCGACTGAAAAACGCATCCTTGAACGATAATGCAGTTTCTTTGAGTTTCCCTTCCACATTGATATCGTCGTACCCTGTCTACATGGTAATGTGAAATCAATGTTATTAGGATAATGCGTGCGAACAGGTGGGAAATGTCGGACAGAGGATGCGTGCCAAAGCATCGAGCAAACTGGATATAAATGGAAAGGAATCTAGAAAACAAAGCTGCTATTTCCCAACGCGCATCAAAATAGAGATAAATCGTTATTGATTTTGTGCTAAAACATAAATTTATGTGTTTTAAATTTCGAATCTTTTAATATAGCCCGAAAGATGAAATGTGAATCGTAAGAAGCATAATTGAGAATCTATATAGGAGGTACGCACAACTCGGTTATGGTCGCGAACGCGTT
>NNCF01125780.1:58581-69351 GCA_002313205.1 Laupala kohalensis | reverse complement strand
TATATATATATATATATATATATATATATATATATATATATATATATATATATATATATATATATATATATATATATAATTTCTCTTTTACAGTTCATGTTCGTGATAAGTCATTATTTTCCTATGATGAAATTTCTATTCCATAAACAACTTTTAATGTTTCTCGTCATCTCGTACTTCTGTGACTAGACTCCTGGTTTGTGTTCCCTCTCATCTTCGTCTTGGGACAATCCGAGTTCCATGTCTCGTTGAAAATAGATGACGAAAGTGGTTTGGTGGGGTGGTGGTGAAGGAGGAGGAGGAGAGAGAAACAGTTAGAAACGAGTAGTTTATCTGATTTTTGTGAACAGTTCTCCGCAATTCCAGGCTTTGCGGAGGTCTCGAATCGTGCCAGTTGTCGTCTTCGTTACGAACTGCGATTGAGGCGCACAAGAAACGCAAGACGGAAACATTTACTTTTTTCATTACATTTTGGTGCAACAAATCGTTTGCGTTCTAGCGGTGGATCTCGATTTAGTATTTCGTATATCGGGTATTTGCTGATGATAGGAAGAAAAAAGTAACTGAACCAATAAGTTAAAAGATCGCTTGGAGTTAAGATAATATTATAAGGATTCTAGATTTTATGTCCCCTAACCTTGTTGAACTTACTCATTCTATCTCACACTATGAGATGGAGTATTGGGTTGATATCCAAGGTAACAGTTCCCTATCTACACTCCAAGTCATGTAATTTTGCCAAAAATTATGCAGTAAGGCTGCATAACACGAATTGAAAACTTCTACTAATTCATATTATATTCAAATAAATATTTATAGTCCCTCCGTGGTTCATGTTTAGCGTTCTAGCTCATGGAGTCAGTAAAAAATTTGTTGCATTTCACTTTAATGTCCAAGTTCATTTAGCTGCGACTACTGAATAGCGAACCCTCCTTCCTTTATCCACGTCCTCCTAATGTCAGTAAATCTTCGCTTTTACTAACAACTCCTACTAACCCCACCCCCACATGGGCCAATTTGGTAGTAAACCCAGCTAATTTACCCACCTAATAACAATAGCGTACCTCCCACCTCCTACATCCTACCGCTTCTCTTAAATAAGCTTCAATAGCAGGCTACTTTTCCCATTTACAATTTTAAAAAATACAAAGTTACAGTAGTTGCAAAAGCGACATTTTTTTGTAAAGAAATAACACAAACTAAGACACAAGAAGGTAATATTCCTTCCACACTTTGCTCGATGCAGAAAGAACAGAACAGCGCCACAAGGGCTTGTGAATTGAATTGGTGTTCAAGGTTGGTTATGAATTCAATTTCGAAAGTATTGCCAACAGAACGCGAGGTACCCATACCATTACTCTTATGGACGATGGCGAAATGAAGGCGTTGGCTACATTGTGTACAGGTTCTATACCAACATCGAGCCAGTTAGACTGACAATAAAGAAATAAATAATTTATTGTTACTAACTGCGTGTGAGGACAATAAAGTAATTTATTACGACTAATACAAAATAAACTAACGTTCATGATTTTCTTCTCCTTTAGTTGAATTTCTCGAGGCAATGGAAGATAACTTTGAGTATATTAAGGAGAAATATGCTACAGTAGTAGATATTGTATTTTAATAGGAAGATATTGTTTTTCTTCTCATTCTAGTTAAGTTTCACTCAGATGCGAATGTTATTAAATTTAGAAAACATATCCGGATGATTGAACGTTTGAATAATGGACGCTCTTTTGGGTATGAAAAAATAAATATGCCTTGATCAGTTTTATATCCACTTATTTATTATTTGAAGAAATAATTTTAGTGTATACATGTTTTCTCAATATTCATCATTGGACGTTCTCGTTGAAAAATGTTTTGTATGACCGATCTGCGTTTCGTCGCGCCTGGGTAGATAGGGACGTTGAGTTAAAATGGTATGCGTTGTTATTGTCTGATTTTACAAGAATGCTAGGTACAATTAATGCTTTGTTACGTCATAACGGAGAGGGTTATTAAGATTTTCGATGTCCATATTTATGTAAATGGAATGAAAGTAGTAATGATATTTGTGTGTGTATTGAAGCACGTATGAGTGTGTCTTTATCTGTTCGTATGTGCAAATGTGTCGGTTTACGTATGTGAATCCACACACGTGTGAGCCTCATTTAAATCATTAATTTCTTAAATGGAATTTCCTTCTCGTTTCTTGTGTACTAATTTTCTAAGTATTTTTCCCGTTTGTGTATTTTATAGATTTTGGGGCGAAAATCGGTAATTCAATTTATCATCGTATTCTGTATATTCTTACGTTATCATGTCTGTTATGTTTTCCATCGAGCATTGTTCACTTGCAGATTTTAAAAAAAAATTATTATTATTATTATACGTAAAATTGAAACTGATGAGGGAGCAAAGAAAAAGTCGTAGTCTTTAAGAAAAATTTAGAACACACATGGATGAGAATGTATGAGTTTCTTTTCCTCTTTTATTATCTGATTTATTTATGATATTTATACACTTTTTGTCATAGAGTCAATCTTCTCAAAGAACAAATATATACTACTGTGCTAATATAATTGTACACGCAAGATGCAACACTGTGTATGATTGCCTCTAAAAGACTTATCGTCATTCGCCATCCATCAGTATTTCGTTTGACGACATTTAAGAATCTCTGTACGTGCGATTTCTCTTTTACGACAATATTCACCTCGAGTGTTATAAATTTTTAAACAGACTCAACGTATCTGCGCGTGAGCATAGGATGATCCCTTACAAGTATCTATTGTTTGTCAACATGTGATCGAACATGACACCTTATTTACCAGAGTACATTGTGTTTTTCGTTTTAAAATGGTCAATTTACAGAGCTATATTTGAGAAATATATATATGAACGTGATAACTTGAGTAAATGTACTTGTAAATCTTTATCAAATAGAGGAAAACGTGCCTCAAACTTTCTAATAATCCGTGAAATTTTTGAGGTGAGTTTTAAAGGCGAGGGGTAAAGATATTGTGACAGTGTTTTAACAAGTTGAGAAGGGGGTTAATGCAAAAGTTGAACATAAAATACGAATGACCCCTTACACATATTTCGTGCGAAAGAAACGTAACTTTTGTGAATTGTAGACAACCATAACTCGTTTCTTGTAATTAGATGAATAATCTGGATTTGATCATGACTTACTCCGTCGTTGCCGACTGGGTCCCGTGACCTGCGGGGACCCCCCGCGAAGAGCGGTCGAACAATTGGTGCGCGGAAGAGTTTGAGGGGGGACGAGGAATGCTCGCGGCTGTATCGACCGCCCGCGGCGCCCAGCGGTCCTCACACCACTCCACCAAAACCCCCGTGGGGGGGGGGGGCGGCGGTTAAAGTTCGGAAAATCCTAACGAACTCGGGACAAGGGTTATGCGTAAGTGCACACACACACAACGAAAACATTGTACAAACTAGGTGATTTTTTCGGCTTCTTTCGAGTCATAAGTAGTTTAATGCTCCAGGAATAATAATATAATATATTCTCTGTGTATTTTCACGTTGTATTATTTTTTCAGTGGGTATGGTCGATATATTCGGCGAGTCCCACACACTGGGAACAGTCACGTCAGCAAACTTCCAAATTCTTAAGTAATCCTAAGAAATTAGTTAAATTTACAAGAGGTAATATGACTCATTTGAAAATGGGTGTCAACGACCTTAGTTGTCAAAATGCCATTAAACCTAAGTGACAACAGGCGAGAACGTGCGATTGCATTAAAAAATAGTATCTTATAAACTTGTAATCAAATACTTACATTACCCGGTAACTTATTTTTTATCACTAGAGTGTATATTTCAACATTTGCACTAAACAATTCCCGACGAGATAGGAGAATTTCCTTGCGCGAGAACTAATAAAGGAATAAGTGTCCGTTTTCTCATGATGTTCGGGTGATGCTAGGACCCTGTTGACAACTGGATTCACTCACGTGACATTCGCAGTGGTCCTCTTCTCCTTCTGAGACAATGTTTTTGAAATTATTCGTGAGACTAAATCCGATCTGACATACCTCTGTGTGAAGTATTCTCTCTCTCTCTCTTTTTTTTTCAAGAAAAATAAATTATGTTCGTAACTTTTTTCGTTTGGTCAGAATCATCGTGTACATTTTTGGAAAATGTAGTATGATGGACGTTCTTACTTTCCAGTTTCAAAGTGTGTACGGAAAATGTTATCGGTCGAAAAAAATGTTTTGTGATCTCTTCGAAACATTGCGAATTGGCTTAAGGAGAGTCTAATTTCAAATTTTTGCGATGATGTCCAATGTCGTATGTGTATGTATGTTAATAATTTTGTTCCCCCGATAACTCGCTAACAAACTGATGTATCGTAACCAAACTTGAGATTTTGCGTTGAAAATAGAAGCCTATTTCTGGACAGAAGCTCATTTCCTCCGACTTCATTAACATACTGCGCTCCACTTCCGTTTTCTCAACATGGAAAATTGTGAAAATATGCCTCGAAGCATTTTGATTGGTCAGTTAATTCTGCATGCAGATTGCTAAATCGTTTTCCTGTACGTCGCACCGTTTTCCAGATACAGCGAAAATTATTTACGCAAAAAAAAAAAAAAAGATATTTTGGAGGCGTTTTTTTAAATTTGACTTTAAGGTAATTGCAAAGAATTTAATGTGGAAGATATTTCATGTAATCTATTCTCGAATATGTTATGATTTTTGGGAGTATACTATTTACTGTAATGATAAATTTTTTGAAACCGATTGTTCTTTAAAATATGTCATTATGTTTAATAATAATAATATATTACTATTCCTTTTTTGTCGTTTTTTCTCTATTTCTGAAATTTGTAGTGTAATGTAAGTTTTTTAATGCCGTAAATTTTTTAATCATTGTTATTGGAAAGTTGAGTGGGACTCACTCCATAATTTTTACTTTTGCCAATGTTTTAGGACATTGATCAAGACCACAGTGTACTCAACTATCGACTGATCGCGTAAAACCGAAGACAGAGTGACTCAATTCTCGAAACCTCCGGATTCGCAAACGATTGCAATTCTCCACCAAAAAGAAAATTCGGGGAAATTGGTGGCTCCGTTTGCCGAACTCTTCTTCAGAATTCAATATCTAAGTGACTTCTCTCGATTGAAAGCGACGCAATACATGTTTCTGAAATGCAGTTACTTTACATTGCTACTTCTATTTGTGTCAAGTATACCATTTCAATAAATCTCAACGAAAATATTTTTACTGTGCATTTGCTTTAAATTTAAATTTAACAATTTCATTCATGTCTACAAGTCAAATATGAAGTTCTGACCACAGATAAAATGAGACAAATTCAGATAAAATAACGTCCTCACCCCTGTATTTAGGCAAGTGTATTGTTTGATTGTTGATTGATCAACACATTTTTACAACGAGAAGTTTCCGAATGTATTTTTTCCTTTCATCGGATCTACAAAGAATATACTCAAATTATATAGTGTACTTTATGTGTGTTGTTTTTGTGATGCAAACACGGGGCCCCGAGCTGATTCTGGCATTGCTTCCACGTAATTGTGAAGGCTCCTTCCTTTCTCTTACCTTACCTTCCTTTCGATCCCGACGTTATTGGGGTTTGTTTTTTTTCCTCATTTTTTCCCGCTCTCATCTTTTGTCCTCCATGTTTTGATATATGTAATTGCAATTTAGGAGGGATTTTAGTTTGTATTCTTGAGTTATTCGGCGAGTCCTACACGCGGGGAGAGTCATATTGGCTCACCATAGTGCGTAACTGTATTTTCCCTCCCCGTACAAGTTTTTAGGCCTCCGACGACTTTTGATGTCGACGTAAAGCCCCGCAAGAAAAAAGGATCCAGAACATCCAGGATGTGCGTTTCTCGCTCCAAAGTGATGGAAAGTACATATTGTTTGGCTGTATTCCAGAACACGTGGGAATCAGAGGAAATGAGGAAGCAGACGTTTCCGCATGGACGTCATGCCTCAAGATTTACTTGGATTTCTTCACGATTCCAAAAACGAGATCTCCTAAATTTCATTCAGATAAGGATTCTGGGTGAATGGAACAATGAGTGGTTAGCTATTGAAAGGAATAATCTCCGACTTATCAAATTCTCTGTTAAATCATGGAGCTGTTCCTGTTGGTCAGCCAGGCGCGATGAGGTCCTGCTGACCCGCTTGCGCATAGGACATTGTCCTCTCACTTATAGGTATCTCTTACTACTTGAAGATGAACCCCTTTGTGAGGAGTGTAGCTGTTCTCTGACAGTGCGTCACCTACTAACTGATTGCAGAAGATACTCGATTATTCGGAGACAAATTGGTCTGGCTGCAGATTAACCAACAATTCTCGGAATTGAAACGGTTAATGTTAATAAGCTATTGAATTTTATGAGTAGATCGAGGCTTTTCCCAAATGTTCTCGGGAGGGTATAAATTTGCATTCTTCTTTCCTCTTCCCTTTTCTTCTTTCCTTTCATCCTTCGTTTCTGTAATTAGAAAATATAATTTTTAGTAATATTTTTGTGATATAGTATATTGGGTAACTGTTATCTTTTCTTTCATCTTTGAATTTAGATATTTGTTGAATTCAGGTGGGTTTTTAGTGGTCGAGATATTCGGCGNAAATGCCTTGTGTTAATACATCATTGTGTTTTCATACAAAATATCCTAGACTTTGGAGAATCAATAACAATAGTAGCAAAATATTTTAAATACATTTACGTTGAAAGTCTTCGTTGGTGAATTTCCTTCACGTTCCCTTAACGGTAAACGCTTCTACTTCTTGATATATTTGTAGGCTTGAAAAAACTACGCACGAATAATTACAAAACGTTGGGTAATGTGAGACGTCGCGCTATCTGATGTTCAGAAACATTCACTAAACCACTTCTTCAACTTGAATGAGAATCAACATGAGTGAGTCGTTTTCGCTTTATTATAAATCGGATGCCCGCTTCGCGAATCTGACGCCTAATTGGCTCCAGAGGGCGTGTCTGCCAACCACTAACCACCCCCTGGATGAGTCCTAAAGGGAAATAAACGGGGGTTAAAAAGCTTCCAAGCATTTGGTGTTGTCAATGAAGTCTCGACCCCGAAAGGTTTTTGCTGGTGAATGCAGGCACGCGGTGGGTGGTGGAGTAATTGGGTGATCAGATAGTGATCCGGCTCACTCGATGGAAGCGTATAATCACCCAGGAGAATGAGGCGAACATCTAAAGACCGGAATTGATTTAAATGCGCCGCAAAACCGGCTCCCCAAATATCTTCATGTCGGGAAGGGTACGTGCCACGAAAGAATTTATTTCAAAGTTTTAATAATCCCCATCCTGTTATATTTCTTATTTAACGAGTGCGACAGGTGTCGGAAAGTGTGGGTACTGCACGACTGTCATAATTACGGCTCGAGTAGCAAATGCTGTAATTTACTCCCCTTGTAGGTGATACGACACCGTGGCAAAGTATATCTTATACTTTTCTTACATTACATTTTCTTAAACGCGTTAACATTAAAACAAAAAATTGGTTAAGCTCTTGTTTAATAACGTGCATTCTAAAGTATTCATTATTTCTTGTATATCGTTCCAAATCAAAGTCTTAGAAAAGTTAAGTACCTTCTGGTTCTTGTTTTGTGAACAGGCTACTTGAGTTTTTAGTACATGCATTTGACATTCATAAGACAAAACTAATCACTTAAAATAATTTCTAGATAATACCGTAAATTTGGGTAAAATTTAATTTTTTGAGCACCACCAATTGCAACATAAAAAAAGTAATCTATGATTTTTTTTTTCATACTTGGCGTTTAACTAGTTTTGTGTCTGCTGTAAAAAAGTGTTTTTGGGGCGTGAAACGTTTTCCATTGCTAGGTTCAATTCATTTTCTCGTTTTATTTTTACTTTTTTAAAATAATAATAATAATAATAATAATGGAACCCACAAAATTTAATTAGGAGATGGCGTTTCAGGGAATTAGATAAACTTATGTGATTTAGGATAATATTGCTGTGCTGAATTCAAAACTGACATTTATTTTACTGTCGCGCCAGGTTATTTAACAATAGTAAAACCAAAATTATTGATATTCACCAATTTCTGCTTTATTGTAGCTATTTTCAAGGTCTATTCTTTGAATAATCATAAAATGTCGGTTGACATTCGTTGTTCTCCAAATTAACGTATCATAGCTTTCTTTTTTTCATGAAATATTTGAATGATCTCTCTTTAAACACAAACAGTAATCTGACATCATATTCTAATTCCTGGGTCCTTCATAGATATCGTCCATCACTGTAAAATCTACCACTTTATCATCAGAAAATTTATCATGCGCTGTCCCTTGTGACGAAGAAAAAAAGACTATTAATGTTGGACTATTGACACATAACTGGTGATGTATTGCATATGAGAACGTAAACAATTAAAGTTTTTCTACTCAAAACAAATTATCAAAAAACAACTGATTAAAAGCTCTGCAAACAAACTTCCTCTATTGTGAACTTAAACTCAGCATTTAAAATTTTTATATCTTTGTTCTTGTGTCATTCTGCTTTAGTAGTAGCGTCTGCTGCTTCATTTCTCAACAATACTTGCTTTGATTCAACATTTTTGAACGAGTTTCTTCAAAATACATTTGCCTGTAGCGTTAGAAAGAGCATAAATATGACATTTCCAAATTTGGCCCAAAGTGGTAGCATAATCCAAATAGCATTGTTGAAATCAGCATGCACGGTGTATTGCGGAACGCTTGTCATCTTGCAGATCCCAAAATCATGTTGCCTTTTTTGCATTTCTTTTAAACCATTTTGGATTTGAACTCTTTCAATGAAATAATGAATATTTTACCATTCAAACAATAGTTTGACATGACATACTTTACTACAGATAAAAATAACAAAAATTATTGCTTCTGAGTGTGAAAGAAAGAGCTGTAGAAATAATAATGCAATTTTCTTGTCGTCCATCTCCGGAGAACCTCGCCGCATATCGGATTGCTAGAGAAAAGGCGCGCAGAACTGTCGAAGAATCCAGATCCACTTCCTGGAAATCTGGATCACCATTAAGAGTACAACATCGTCCACTAAAGTTTGGGAGACAATCCGAAATATATCTGGAAGGTATTCCCGAGTCCCAATATCTGGACTCAATTATCAGGGTCGGGTTCTCTCCAACAGAGAAATGGCAACAGCGTTGGCTGAATACTTTGGTGACCTAACATCTACAGCAAACTGCGATCCTGACTTCAAGAGAAAAAGGGAAACAGCACAGAGCACTTGTTTTGACTTTCGTTCCACCAACTGGGAACTCTACAACTCTTCCTTCTCTGTGTGGGAACTTGAGTCAGCTCTAGCGACAGCCCACAACACTGACTGCTCCTGGCCCTGATTCAATTCATTATGAAATGCTGAGACAACTCAGTCTCGAGTCGAAAGAATACCTTCTGGATATCTTTAATCTTTCATGGTCCGAGGGAGTATTTCCTAATTCCTGGAAGGAAGCAACGCTTATCCCTTTATNTAGTTATCGAAGCATTGCCTTGACGAGTTGTGTTGGTAAAACTCTGGAGAGAATTATCAACCGACGTCTCGTCTGGTATCTTGAACGGCATGACTTGCTGAGTCGATCTCAGTGCGGTTTCAGAAAGTTCCATTCCACCTTGGACAACTTACTTCTCCTGGAATCAGCAATTCAAGATGCTTTCGTCCGAAGACAACATCTCATCGGAATATTCTTTGACATCGAGAAGGCTTACGATACTACTTGGCGTCATGGCATTTTACAACAACTCTATGCCTGGGGATTTAGAGGACGTCTTCCTCTGATGCTCATGTCCTTTTTGGATCAACGTTCCTTCCGCTATAGAATTGGAAGAGACACCTCGGATCTCCTTCTTCAAGAGAACGGTGTTCCTCAGGGCTCAGTCTTGAGTGTGACCTTATTTGCAGTGGCCATAAACAGCATAACGTCAGCTGTAAAGAATCCTGTTTTACACTCTTTTTGTTGATGACTTTTCTATCTTTTGTTCATCACAGAGTGTCACAGGTGCGGAGCGACAAATCCAACTCGTCCTTAATAGATTATACCACTGGTCGAAAACGACAGGTTTTCGTTTCTCTGCTGAGAAAACACGCTGTGTTCTTTTCAGTAGGAGACCAAGCCTTCTGGCAGAACCTCACCTCGCCCTGGGGAACAACGTTCTCAAATTCTATCCTTTTGTGAAATTCTTAGGTCTAATCTTTGATCAGAGACTGAATTGGATTGAACATCTGACAGACCTAAGAGCAAGAACATTAAAGTCTCTGAATTTATTGAAGTGTCTGAGTAGTAGAGAATGGGGCGCTGATCGTCCATGTAATATGTAATTTAAAAAATTGATATGGATAAATCAAGCTCAATGTATTGTAACATTTTCAAACGTATGTAATTAATTCTAATGTGTTATTATATAAATTTTAATTTAAATGTGGATAAACAGTATATCGTATGTATTGTATTTAAATTTCAGTGGACTAACATGGTCTTAATATTTTCAAATGCATGGCAAGTAAAGTGTTGAAATTAGGATATTAACTGTGATTAATGGTATATGGTTTGTAAGTATCGATACAGATGTATAGTCAGTGATGGGACATCAATTTTAAATTGTGAATTTATCTTTTTAAGACAATTTTTTTTGTGATTGTGTAATATTTATGATTGTTCAGAAGTAATGTATGTTAAATGTATTACAAACAGTGATAAATTGTATAGTTATGTGGGTGTTGGTAATCATAAGGTGT
>NNCF01125780.1:3106-40211 GCA_002313205.1 Laupala kohalensis | reverse complement strand
AAGAGACAGTTATACGCCTTCGTATTGCCCACTGCTATCTTACCCATGGTCATCTCTTACGCGGTGAATCTGTGAAACTTGCAACACAAAACTTACCTTGGAATCTTTTGTTCTGGAAACTCTCAAATATAGTACCAGCCGACGGCGACACAATCTACCCAACAGTTTGAACGTTATACTAGGGCAAAATGTACCGATTTTAATGCGTCTTTTTAGATTTCTTCAGGAATGTGGCCTCTGGAACAGTATCTGATCTTTCTTCGCATGTCATTACTCAAATACATACACGAAACGGGGCTCCTCCCACAAGTTCTCGGGAGGACTTGCACAAAATGGGGTTACCAACTCCAGAATGTCGCGTTGCAATCTGTGTATGTATGCAAGAAAAATAAGTGAAAAATTATTGCATTCTTGAACGAGAATATGTGTTAGTTCCTTTAAACCTTGAAAAGGGTTACTACAATTTGCTAATTTGTCCCAACCACGTATACTGACACAAAATTCTGAAATGTCGCCGCATTCATTTTATGTTATGATTAAACTGCAGAAAAGTTGTAGAAAAAGAAATATAAGGTGGTTTACAGAGTGGTGTAATGAATAATATTGGAAAGTCAACAAATGTTTACGTATCTTCACTTTACATATAACAGCTGATAAAGAACGCAAACATACGAGTATGTACACTCCTGATGGACGAGTTTACGTGTTAAGAAACTTGTGATAAAATGTGTAATTCAGCCATTTGTTGTGCGTAAATGTATATTTGGAATTAAATTGGGACAATTTATAGTCCCATTTTTTGAGAATATAGCTGTACAAAAAAAATCTCTAACATGATACTAATATCTATATTTGTTAAGTAGATTCACGCGCATTGGAGGATAGTGTCTCATTTCTCCATCTTCTTCTGGTGAAATCGTCAGTTCTTCATCTCGAGGAGAAATAGACGTAACCTTTGACATTCAATATTTTTAAAAGGAAAAGTCTATTGGATGGAAAACGTATAATTATAGTATAAGAGAGTAAACTAGTTTATTGTCCTCCGCGTGGTCATACTCAGTTTGGGCTTCTTTTTTTTGCAATAAATTTATATTTAAGACGCAAGCTACAAATCTTTGTGCTCTTCTCATTCCCATGACGGTTTTGTTTTTATTAACTGGAGATTTTTCAGATGTAGTGCGCGTCTTCAAAACCTTCGAGTTTCGAATCAAAGTAAATGTAAACCTACACATGAGTACGTCGTTCAGTTTTTTTTGTTTTTTTTTGTTTTGCTGTTATTTGCTCCGGGTACTAAAGGATATAAGTAATCTGTAATTTATGTATCTAAACGAAGATAATATTTTTTTAATACGAAGAGATTTTTTAAATTGTTATTGAATACTTGTTACGGATGTGGTATTGCATGTCAGAAAACACGATATAGTTACGATTGGATGATTCAAGATAAATAGGAAGGGTTATTACTTATTGATAAAGTGAGATACGTGCCGTTGATCCAAATATACTCCAGAAAATCCAGGAGTATACGGAGACTAATTGTTTTGGCTGCAGATTTAGCAGCAACTCTCGGAAATGAAACGGTTAATGTTAATAAACTATTCAATTTTATGAGTAGATCGGGGCTCCTCCCACAAGTTCTCGGGAGGGTTTTAAATTTTTAGAATTTTTTCTTTCTTTTTTACGATATAATGTATTGGGCAACTGTTTCTTTTCTTTCTTCTCATCTTTGTATTTAGATATTTGTTGAATTCAGGAGGGTTTTTTTTTAGTGGGTATGGTCGAGATATTCGGCGAGTCCCACACACAGGGAAGAATCACTACGGCTCTTCTCTATGGTGCGAAACTGCATTTTCCCCCACCTGCATGGGCTCTAATGACCTCGACGTTGACGAACCCTAAAGCCCCACAAGAAAAAAACCTTCACGAACATACGAGTCAAGATTTTTATTAATTTTATTTCAGACGATAGTTCTCCTCGAATGGGAGAAAGCCCTTCACAAGAAATTAACACCAGGAGGTATATCAGATCATTACAGATTTGCCGGGAACACACATAACCTCAATGTGTGTGTCCTAAGTCAATAAAGTTCCAAACACGTTGTAGCGTAAATGTTACGAATATTTTACGAATTATAGATGAATAGTTGGAATTATTCTTCGGAAATATATTTTCACTCGTAGTGTACAAATTATTCAGTTGAAATTTGAAGTGACTTTTGTTGTGAGATAACTGGGAACGTCGTAGACTGTGTCGTACAGACGCTTCCTTTTCTTCAAAACCAGAATTCTACGACCAGCCTCCTAGCTTTCTACTACAGGATTGTTCCACCTCTACAGTTTTGAATTTCGCAGTATTATAATTTACTTCAAATCCGTTGAATGGCACATTGCACCTGCCTCATTATATCAGCCAGGGACTTCGCACTACTGTCATTATGTGATGGATTATGTGATATATCTTCATAGTCTTCTTCTGTGGATATGTAACACGCCGTCACTTTTTGCACATTTGATGTGCAATATCGTAATTTATCAAATTGTGGCACGTTGCGGGTTCATACTGATAAGTATCCAATTGTATAAATTAATTTGAGGATTATTTACAGGAAAAATAAACAAAATCCTTGTACCGTAAATACTAGATAACATAACGACGATACCGATTTAAATAGAATTATTCACCAGGAAAGACAGAACTCATGACGGCCGTCTAGCGACCAAAACGATCTTATGACGTAATAAACTTGGCTAGTGTGACTAAATTGTCTTCGATACTTCCGATATCGCACCTCGACGTGCAGCGTATACATTGAAAAATCTCCTATTGTTCTGCGGAATGTGTAACGATAAATCTATTGGTCGGTTGGCAATCATTGCTACTAAAGCTTATGTAGAATGGAGCGATAGGAGGAAGGAGTTGGGTGGTTAGTAGAAGGGCCGTTTAGCTGTGTTTACCAACAACTTGCCCACGGTGAGGTGTTATTAGGAGTAGTTGGAGATATTGAAACTAAGAGTAACAGAAGGAGAGTTTTCATTATATAAATATTCAGAATTTTAATGTGAAATGCTACAAATTTGTTCTTTCCCCGCCGGGAATTGAACCCGTGTTGAGCAAAACGCTAAAATCTGAACCACCGGAGTGATTGAAGTTACTTGCGGCGCGAGTGCAAGACGCCAACAAGGAAACTCCAGCACCTGCATCGCTCCTCCAGCGCCTTGTTACAGAGGATCCATCCTCAGTCCCGAAATTATCCTCAGGGATAAGACCGGCCTCCGAGACTGCGCGTTGGCGCCTAATCTGTAATTTCAAAATGAGTGTCATTACAATCATTAGAAGCAGTGAGCGTCGCCGGTTCCTTCCAATTGCAGTGGTTACTCGTCCTCGATGTCTGTGTTTACTCTACCTCTGCGACCTCCCTCCCTCTGCCCTGTCGGCTGCCGCACATATGACTATCTCCCCATCCCACTACCCCCTTCGAATTAAAGTTGTCAGGGCTCTGTGAGGTTGCGGCGGCGGCAGTGACTACAACGGTTCCGATACATGAGTTGTTGGTTTTCTCTCTCGTTTTTTTGCTTTCCAATTACACAGCGTGAAAAGTATTGTAATCGCTCGAAAATGTTTTTAGGATCTTCGCGAATTTTCTCCGAAAGTGTCGTTTTCAAATTTTGACGATTATGTCCATTGTGTGTTTGTATCATAAGACGTTTGCTCCCACAATAACTCACGAACAAATTGATGTATAAGAGCCAAACTTCGGATTTGATTTTGAATCCGTTGGGAATAGAAGCCTTTTCTCTGGACCGATTTCATTTACTCACCGTGCTCCACTTCCCGTTTCTTAGAATATGCTTAGAAGTATTTTGATTGGTCAGTTAATTGCGCGTTCAGATTGCTAAACCACCTTGCTGTACGTCACACCGTTTTCCAGATACAGCGAAAATTTGTTACGCAAGAAACGACTTATCTTGGAGCTTTCGTAAAATCTGCCAGTAAGGCTTTTGCAAAGAGTTTAATGACGAAGATAATTCATGCAATCAATACTATCATTATGATTTTTTTAGAGTTTTCAATTTACTGTGATCATTAATATTATAAAACCGATTGATCTTTGAAATATGTCATCTTCTTAAATAACTATAATTTTTTTAAAGTTTTATGTAGAGTTTTTAGTGATTTTGTAATGATTTGTAATTGGAAAGTTGAGTTATTTTCAATTGTCTCATGCGAAGTCTCTTGAACTGATTGTGAGGAATTTATCATTTTTATCGTAATTGTGACATTTTCGATATGAACTAATTTCCTGGACCAAGAAGAGGAGTGATGTTGAATGTACGTTACTACTTCGAAAAATACATTCCACCCTGCGGGGGCAGCACTTACGAATCTACTGTGAGCGGTCGCACGGAGCACTCACGTCACACAATTTGAAATGAAAAATTTCTGTTGAAAAACTAATTTTTTTTAACGTTGTTGATGTTTTAAGAATCATAAACATATCTCTGATTGAATTATTCATAAATTAATTGCTCGTTAAATAAATTAAATCAATCAAATGTACTTACGAAATATATCGCTTCCAAACGGAGCCTAGTCGGCCACGAGCGTAACATCTTTATAGTAGCAATTTAACATTGAATACTTTTTATCAAGAACTACGTGAGTCATTACTGTCCATAACTTAAAATTGTAAACTTAAGTTTTTATGCCCCCAGGGGACTTATATCTAGTAAGTACGTGTTTGGCGAACACGGGGCATCGAGCTGAGTCTGGAATTACTTCCACTTACTTGTGTAATGCTCCTTCCTTTCTCTTTCCTGATCTTCCTTGGTCACCTCTTGTTCTCTTCGATCCCGACGCCATTAGGGCTAGGGTATCTTTCATTTTCCTCATTTTTTGTCCTCAATGTGTTGAGATATGTTTTGGTATGTTGTAATTCAGGAGCGTTCTTAGTGGGTAGGGTTGAGTCATTCGGCGAGTCCCACATGCGGGGAGAGTCATGTTGGCTCTCCTTAGTGCGTAACTGCATTTTCCCTACCTCTACAAAATTGTAGGGCTCCAATGACCTCGATGTCGACGAGCGCCGTAAAGCCTCACAAAAAAATTACGTTTTTATAAAAATATATTTTGTAACCATAAAGTATTTTTAGAATAAGTTGTGTCATCAAACATCCATTATCACAGGATAATTACTAGAAAACCGCTTGAGACAAGAGGTGAGACAATCATTGAAGTGATGCGGAACATGTTTGAGCTTATTCATCTTAACTCACGCCGTGTTGTCCTGACAACATTCAAAAAACTAGTGGTGCAAAACCATTGCACGTACTGTCTCGTATACGTTTCTTCTAGTGCAGCATCGCGTGAGGACATAGTCAATAGTGAAATGGTGATTTCTGGCGCGCTCCTCTATATTGTGGTCGTCTTCATGCTCAAAGTCGCTAGATGAACTTTTTACTGTCTTATATTTGAAATTTGAAAGTAAAATAAAAATCGGAATATTATTGCAAAATAAATAGGAACATAGTCTCAGAAATGTCGTAAATGTGTTATGTAAATATAATTTTGTTGTAGATAGAAATTGATGTATTTTCGTATCTCGTATGCTGTCCTCCTATGTATTTTATCATTATCATATCTTTCATTCCAGTTTGTGAAAAGTGTATTCTTTGCTTAATCCATTTACACAGGTAAGTATTATACCCTTTTCCGAACTTGGTGAGGTCAGATATGTAAAAATATCGGATCAGTCAACCAATATCAACGAACCATGCGTTCATTCTAAAGACAAAAATGTATATTTATACACATCTATATCGAACATATTAATCTGTGCGCACGACATTGTTCTGTTTCATCTGAAATCTATTAGGGTTCGATTGCTTTGGATCGATTCGAGGAAAGAGAAAAGAAGAGCAAGGCGACCTTTCGACGTTCCTTCACGTGGTGTCTGCTGAGGACGCTTACGACGGCACTCTGACCAAGGGTAAACGCGATGAAAACCCTTTGGTACATTTTCTCTGCGCTTATCGAAGCTAGATTCGCCATTTTAGCTCATTACTCTGCTATGCATTTTTTTGCGATTGAATCAAAGATAAAAAGGAACGGGAAAACCACAACAGACGATGTGACTATGGAAATGAATTCAACAAGAAAATATAGTGAGGTTATGTCGATCGAGAGACTTTTAGCATTCGCGCATGCGCAGACGTTTCCATGTCACTCCAACATGAACTGCGTCTTCACTTCACTCTTCTCTTTGCTCGTATCGCTGGACTTCGCTCCAACATAATCGTTGCCTCCGACGGTGCCACTTGCTCCACACTGCCAAGTACAACTCTATACGTTTACTAGTAATACAGTTTACTCGTCCCATCGGTTTCCTTATCTTCGTCTATCGTCGGCTACGGTTTTTCTCTTTTTGCGTTTTTTCTCCGTTTTCGTTGGTAGTTTCAGTTGTTGTCGATGTGCACGTGTTCCCGCTGCTAACTTTGTGAAAACAATGTTTGTAAACTTGTTTAAAAACATCGAGAAGGAAAATTACCGCTGATAATGGGTCGATTCCCAAGGTCCTTTCTTAAATGTTCTTTGTTTGTTAGCATTATTTTAGAGTATCTACAGAACTCAAGATTAATATTGATTCATTTAAAAAAAAAAAATTTCTTGAATTTCACCGATAGTTTTTGTTCGCATTATCGACGAAATCTGAGGCAACGCCTTGTTTGCGTACTTTTTAACAGCAATTCATCAAAAAGTAATTGGTTTTTCCTCTAATATGGTAATTGGCACAACCACATTTAATATGGCGGTTGTGTAGTGATAATAATTTATTTCAGAAAATGATCTTTTTTCAGTGATTGTATACTGCATTACAAGATCCCATGTAACATAATTTACGTAAACCAAGAACATGAAACTCTGTTAAAGGAATGACACACTCAAAAAAAGAAATCAAATTAAACGCTAAAATACATAAGCTCCTGAAAAGTTGAAACATTCGTCTTGTTCACATCCAAGACAGTAAATTTTAACTTTAACATTTCATGTGAAATATCAAATTCTCTATAACTATTCCCGTTAACTTTTTGTTGATGAAGTAGTTCATATCTTCTGAGAACTTGACGATATTGACTTTTTTACATGCGATTTATAATTTATATACATATTTTGCTTCCGTGTACCCTGCACGTGGAGATGATATGTGATAACTGTCGGTCAGGTGAACATGGCGACGAGACGGGAATCGAACCCGGGACTTCTGTTTTTATCGCAGGGATGTTAACCACTACACCACCGAGGAACCCCGGCTCGTCGCCATTTTCACCTGACCTAATGTTATCATATATATGATAACATTATATATGCGTTTTTTGTTCGTTGCTGATTTGGTTTGGCGTGCAATTTCGTACTGATGTGCGTTACTGGTTGACATCGCGTTCTAACGCTGAGTTTTTATTCGATGACGAATGCAGTCACTGCCTTTTCCCTATGGCGATGTAGCTTTCAGCTTCTATACCGCGAGGCAAGATTCGTCGCTTTAAATCAAATGGGGAGTATTACGGGTTGAATTTTTGTTACGTATAGAGTATAGCAGAAACGCCGCCATCGACCATCTCTATCCATATGAATATAGCGACTGAATCATAAAACGTGAAAATCATTGCGGTTACTCTTTAAATTAGACCCTGTTACTCAAAATCTAATGACGTCCCCCCGAGGGGACTTACATCTAGTATTCTGTTTTCTTTTCTTTCATCTTTGTATTTAAATAGTTGTTGACATCAGGAGGGTTTTTAGTGGGTATGGTCGAGATATTCGGCGAGTCCCACACACGGGGAAGAGTCACCACGGCTCTTCTCTATGGTGCGGAACTGCATTTTTCCCTATTTGCATGGGCTCTAATGACCTTTGATGTTGACGAGCCCTAAAACCCCATTAAAAATTACATTTAGTAAGTGCTTGTTTGGCGAACACGGGGCCCGGAACTGCGTCTGGCATTACTTCCACTTACTTGTGCCTTGCTCCTTCCTTTCTCTTTTCTGACCTCCCTTGGTCACCTCTTGTTCTTTTCGATCCCGACGCTATTAGGGTTAGGGTATCTTTCATTTTCCTCTTTCCTCTTCTTTTTTTAAAATGTTTTTAGTAAAGTGAGATATGTTGGGATTTCAGTTTTGAGTTGTAATTCAGGAGGGTTTTTAGTGGGTATGGCTGAGTCATTCGGCGAGTCCCACACGCGGGGAGAGTCATGTTGGCTCTCCCTAGTGCGTAACTGCATTTTCCCTACCTGTACAAGTTTTAAGGGCTCTAATGACCTTTGATGTTGACGAGCCCTAAAACCTCACAAAAAATAAAATAAATAAATTCCGTCAAGATGAGAATTCTGAGTGAATTGAGCAATGTGTGGTTAGTTGTTGAAAGGAATAATCTCCGTCTTATCAAATCTTCTGTTAAGTCATGGAGCAGTTCCTGTAGGCCAGCCCGGCGCGACGAGTTCTTGCGGACCCGTCTGCTAAAAATATGAAGGTCTTAATTGTGCTCTTTATTTATTAAAAATTTTGTGTAACGTCTATTTTCCTTCTGTCTGGATTTCAAAATAATTCGTAATTACGAACAAACTAGAATAAAAGAAACCAATAACGGTAGGTTTTCTTCGAGGTATTTTTTTAATTACAAAAAAATTGAAATTAATTTATCACGAAAGTAGAGAAATATTGGAACTAGCACACATATTTAGAAAATGAAGAACATCCGGCAATGCCGGGTAAAGTCAGTTATTAAGGTATGATATTAATTACAATTGTATTATACCGCGTATATAATATCAATATTGTCTTAGTCAGTTAGACTAATATCAATATTTTGTTTTATTAATAACCGTTTGTCTAAATTTGTTGATATGAATCCTTAGTTATTTTTTCATATTTGATGGTTTTTAACCACATGTTTGATGCTACAACGCATGCATCATGCATCTCATACGTTTTCCCACATACATTTTAGAAAAATGTGACTACTCATACTTCGAGAAAGATTAACTCTTCAAGTACTAGTAAAAGAAAGAAATACGTTAGCGTTTCTTATGGATTGGTTCATTATTTTTTGAACAGCTGTAGTGCATGCGTTTTTATTACGTACGTTTAATATATAAATGATTTTTTTTGTGGCAATACATTTATTAATATGAGTAGACAAAATATGTGATAATACTACTGTTATCGTGAAAATGGAAGTTAAAGGTTTTAAGACCTAGTATTTATTGAACTACAGCACTTAAAATGTATGACAGTCGATTGTCAAAACATGAAATGATGTAAGGGAATTAATGCAGACTGATTCTTATATTCATAAAGAAATTCAGGTAACAGAAACAAGACCGTCAACATTACCCGATTCTATTACAGACTATTATGCTCTACTCAAATCTTACAACTTGAACATTCCGTATGAATTTTTTAACACATATCTTCCGAGAAACTACTCCTGGAGGAGTGTTTGCATCGTCAACGACCAGGTGAAAACTGCGACGTACCGGGACTAGAACCCTGGGACCCTGTGTAGTCACGGGTGTTCTGTCGACTGCACCACCCGCCTCGTCTCCCACGTCCGCTGACAACATCCACCTGACCTGTTCCTGTGAGCCTCGGTCACATTCCCCTTCAGGGGATAAGTGACCGAAGGCGGCTCCAATGCTAGGTACACCTGGGCCAGGGCAAGAGGTCCCGGGTTCGAATCCCTGTCCGTAGCAGTTCTTATCTGGTCGTATTTTCATAATTTTTTTTTACATTTTTGATACAATGTATTGGGCAACTGCTTCCTTTCCTTTCCTCTCATATTTGTATTTAGATATTTGTTTAATTCAGGAGGGTTTTTTTAGTGGGTATGGTCGAGATATTCGTCGAGTTCCACGCACAATGCTGTTGGAAAGCTCTTAAAGCCCCACAAAAAAATGTATGTTTTGATATATGTTGTAATTCAGGAGGGTTTTTAGTGGGTATGGTTGAGTCATTCAGCGGGTTCGACACGCGGGGAGAGTCATGTTGGCTGTCCTTAGTGCGTAACTCTATTTTCCCTATCTGTACTGAATTTTGGGACTCTAATGTCCTCGATATCGACGAGCCGTAAAACCCAACAACAACAAAAAAACATTCCCATTCTTATAACTAAATATTGCTTGCAGTCTTTCAGACAGCGGACACTCCAGGCTGTCATGCTCCTGACGACGTAGTTTTGGTGAGCAACACTAGGAGCGCTGTTAAACAGTAGAGTTTATAGTGCTACCTGTTGACGTTTCTGTACACTACGTTCTGATCGTGTGAGCTTCACACACGTTCTACCAGACAGCGGTATAGTCTTCGAACATTTTAAACTTGAAATATTTTATGAATGGCGTTGTAGAAAAAAGTTTCTGTTCTAAGATTTTTATTAACTTGATTTCGTAAGATTGAATCTTATTCCATCTATTGAGGTAATATTTTTACTGAACAGTTCATACTGGGAACTGGCTGTGCGAATTTTACAGTTTTATTCGGTCTGTGTGACGAGGACTAGGGGTACGAAAACAACATCGGTTCCTCGAAGCTGAACGTGAAAATAGAATGTGATTGGAAGCTTTAGCAGGAACATATTTTCATTTATTGAATCTTTGGACATTCGAGGGAACACAACGCTGTGGAGAATGAGTTCAGTTTCATTCGGGAGACTTTATCTGAAAAAATGCAACGTCGCAAATGGCTACCTAACACGAATTCTTCTGACAACTTCTACCAACTTAAGGTATGTCCAAATAAATATTGATAGTAAGCACAAAAATGACTATTTGCTGTACAGAAAGAGACAAACAAGGTAATATTCGTTGCAAGTGCTTGATACAGAAAGGACAAAATAGCGCCGCAGGTGTATGTCCGAGATTGGTGATGTATTGAATTTTCAGACATTCTAATGCCCTCTCAACATAATGCGAGGTTCAAATATTATTACTCTTATGGAGGTAAAGCGTTGGCTACACTGAGTACAAGCTCTGGATCAACCTCAATCCTGTTAGACTGACAAGTAAATAAATAAATCATTTATATTCAGGAGAGCTGCTACAAACTACTTATGACCTCATTAAACACAACAAAGTAGTTTATTGCGACTAATATGCAATAAACTAATAAACAGTTGAGTTCCGTACATTTTTTAAAATGTTTTCTCGAGAAACATGACTTCGAGTACAGGCGGCTCTCAAAATAAATAGAAATTAAATATAAAAATATTTTGCTGAAATATTTAATGCATTCTGCGCGGACACTAACCCTCAACACATAATTATGACATTGCTCTGAAGTAATGAATAAAAATGAATTTTGTTTCTCTTGATTTAAATTTTAGATCTCCTCCGTTGCCGCAGCTGTGTCACTGTGTCAGAGTAATTGATCAAATCGTATGATTTACAATTATCCCCTTTGTTTATTATTATTTCGACCTATTACTTCACCAACTACCTGCCAAATTTCATTATCATTAATGTTGTAATTCTCGTGTAAGATAAATACAGTTACATTTGTAATATCGGGAAGTGAAGTAAGAATTGATTTGTTCTTACTTCACTTCTTGTATTTCTTCAGGACAATATTCTCCATTGAGTATCCAATATTCCATAAGGGAGGTGACTCATAGTTACCATTTGTAAATACATTAATGAAATTTCCACGTTTTGTCCAGGTGACAACTTTACTTGCTTCACATCATGTTTTGGACGGCGTGCCCGTCATCAGTGAATCAAAAACAAATTACAAAACATATCTTGATGAAATAACAAAATTGAAATTAATAAACATTTTTACAGAAGTTACAAAAAATATAAATATACCAAGTTCGTATCTCGGTCCCGTCTCTCATTTTCATTCAACAAAACATAATTAATCTGTTACCTGGCGGTGAGGTTCACCGCAATTTAAGACATTTATATGTGTTTGTGAACGAGAATTGGATAACTTGACCCAAAACAAATTACTTCCTCGGAGAGTTGCCTCATATGAGGAGCGTAGTCTCTACGGGACCACCTCAGAGGTTTTTGGGTCTCGCAAGTTGAATGTTTATGGTCAGTATATTTATATTTTTTGTTAACTTCTAATTAATTCACATCTACAATAAATTAGTAATATGTAAAAAAATGTTTATCTTCTTAATTTCAATTCTTTCATTTTACCTATATATTTTTTGTAATTTCTTTTACTTTCGCTGATGATGACGGGCACGCCGTCCAAAACATGTGGCCATAAACAGCATAACGTCCGCTGTAAAGAATCCTGTTTTACACTCTCTTTTTGTCGATGACTTTGCTATCTTTTGTTCATCACAGAGTGTCACAGGTGCGGAGCAACAAATCCAACTCGTCCTGAATAGATTATACCACTGGTCGAAAACGACAGGTTTTCGTTTCTCTGCTGAGAAAACACGCTGTGTTCTTTTCAGTAGGAGACCAAGCCTTCTGGCAGAACCTCACCTCGCCCTGGGGAACACCGTTCTCAAATTCTATCCTTTTGTGAAATTCCTAGGTCTGATTTTTGATCAGAGATTGAATTGGATTGAACATCTAACAGACCTAAGAGCAAGAACATTAAAATCTCTGAATTTATTGAAGTGCCTCAGTAGCAGGGAATGGGGCGCTGATCGCTACTCCCTGCACCAGTTTTATCGAGCATTCATAAGATCTCGGCTCGATTATGGCTGCGTTGTATATAGCTCTGCTCGTGCAAGCTATTTAAAGAAGTTGGATAGTGTCCACCATGCCGGAATTCGACTAGTTACGGGAGCATACCGCACTAGTCCCATTCCGAGTTTGTATGTCGAGAGTGGCGAACCATCTCTTTCCCTCCGGCGGCAAATCCTCATGCTACGACATTTTTACCACTTGCAAACTTTACCCGACAATCTGGTACACAACGCGGTTTTTCATCCATCCTCTTCTTCCATCCGTTTCTACAACAACAGACTGAGAGCAACCAAACCTTTTGGATATCGCTCCAAACAAATTTTGGAAACCTTAAATATACGCACACCTAATGTCTTACATCAAGGTTTTAGTAAGTCTCCCCCTTGGGCTTTGCACAAGCCGAAGATTATTTTCGATCTTCTGCATCATGACAAGAAGAACACTCCAGCTCCGATGTTGAGGGTATACTTTCAGCTAATCCTCTACAAACACCGGGTCCGTATCCCTGTGTTTACCGACGGTTCGAAGCAGGCTGATGGTGTCGGCTGCTCCGTGGTATTTCCCCGTAATACCTTTGGCTACCGTCTAGGCGACATATGCAGCGTTAAAAAAAACATGTTGTGAAACAAATGAAGTTGTTACCATGGCAAAACGTGGAAATTTCACTATAGTATCCAATATAGTTGAATTATATCACGTCCCTCAGTTAAAAGTTTCTAAATAGTCCTTTAATTGGTTCGTGGGTATCGCTGGTAACGGAGAAGCTGACGAGGCAGCGAAGCGGTAATAAACTTCCTGATACTTCAAGTCCCTGCGTCAGACATTGAGATCGTCCGGACATAAGGCAGCACAATCGTAGGTTCTGAGGCAGAATGAACCGATTTTGTTACGTCTTTTTTAGATTTCTTCAGGAATTTGGCCTCGGGAACCGTATCTGATCTTTCTTCGTATTGTGGCAGAATTAGATTTAAATATCTATAGGGGATGGGCTCTAATGACCTCGATGTAGGGGAGCCCTAAAGCTCCAAACAAACAAAATCTTTCTCAGGGTTCCACTAGTAAATTGGTTTCGAATTATTTATGACAGGGAAAAACCATACTGGGGTTCCGCACACAGGAGAACGCATTGAGAGAAATTAATTCACTAACTTTAATTAACATAAATCACTTTACAATTTTTTTTAAAAAAACCTCATGCATCCCCCCAAAAGACACACGTGATTTCCTACCAACGCTAAAAAAACAATGTTACCGCCGACTTTGGTTTTTCTACAAAAGAACATGAATATTCAACAAATTTAACTCCTAGATCACACATTATAATAATTTCTCTACACTTCTAAGAAACACAATATACACTTGCTTTACAAATATTCTCTCTTCTCGAAAACGGCTGGTACATTGATAACAAATTTAATGGACATAATTAAGCGGAGTTCTTATTTTTAATAATTGGCCCCTCTTCACGAGTCCTTAAGTCCAAAATTCTGGGCCCTTCTTTGGAATAAGATCCGCAATTGTTGTCTCGCAACAGCGCATGACTATATGGGTTGTATAACCCCCCCTCCCCCCATCTTACAAATACCTCGTCAGATGATCAGTCAAGTGCTGCAGTGGTGAGTGGAGGACATCGCTAGCTACGGCTCAACCAGTGGTGATTCCTCCCCTCAGCTTCGCGGCGGCCTGGGGGGCCCTCAGGCGTCCCCGCCGACAATATTCGCCGAAACTATAGGCTTCGCTCCGAACGGTAGCGGACTCATCCGATGTTACGAATTACTCGGAAGTCTTCGAAAATAAAAACGGAGTAGTGGTTCCGATCACAAACAATTTATAAGTCGTGTTCGATGCTCCCGAAAAATCGACAAGTTTCGATGAAGAACAAAAATCTCACATGCCTCGAAAAATCTTTGAACTCGTGAGCTCGCGGAAATTTCTAGAAGCAAACTGACTTGCGCACGAGATAATAATGGCTCGCGAAAATTTCTAGAAAAAGTATGGGAGCTCGCGAAAATTTCTAGCAGAATAATCCGAAGGAACAATTTTCATTTCATAAATGGGTTTTCTCCCGTCCTACATGTTTCTCCCCACTTCCAAAATCTTCAAATTTCGAAATCCACGTGACGGAAGGCTTCCAATCACGCAGATGTTCCCCCACTACCGTGCCACGGTTCTGATTGGGTATTTTTGAACGTTCTTCAACCGTTCTCTTACAACGTTTTTTCTCTAGAACAAGTCGCAACTTGTGCCTTCCACCGGCTGTCCCTTTTACCACCCTCAGTAATACCATTTCCTTACAGTAGTAAACTCTTTCTCCAACAGGTCTCAGGTTGCTCTATCGCCAGATGTGGGCGTCACTTCGTCGTTCAACTCAACGGCGGATTTTTAAATTTCGTGGAGTAGGGAAGCTACCCTCCCCCGCTCCGTCGCTCGTTCTCCGTATTTGAACGGCCGAACAATGCTGATATTTAAAATTTAGTTGTTAAATTATTCAAATCTCACAGTATGTCATTACTCAAATCCTTACACGAAACGGGGCTTTTCCCACAAGTTCTCAGGAGGGTTTGGATTTAAATATTTTTTCCCTTTACTTTGAATTAACATATTCTATCTCTAAAGTTAATCTTTCTTCCTTGCTTTCGGTTTCTAAATTTTTATCATTATTATATTTGGACGTAGTGTAATTCAGGAGGTTTTTTAGTGGTTATGGTCGAGTCATTCGGGGAGTCCCACACGCGGGGAGAGACATGTTTTCTCTCCTTAGTGCCTTTTCCCTACCTGTACAACATTTTACGGCTCTAATTACCTCGATGTCGGCGAGCCGTAAAGGACCACACACACACAAAAATAAAAAATAAATTTAAAAAAAACGTAGTTGAATTTGAATAGAATGACATCAAGAAAGTGATCGATATTTATTTTGAGATGTTGAAATTTTCTGTAGTTTTTATCACATTGCTTTTCTTTGTGTCACCAGACATTACAAAGAGATATTTAACTTGTGGTGTGCAAATCACGAAACGATTGCTCTCGACCGCTTCCACGTTTTAATATGATCTTGTTAATTTTAAACGAGTCAAGCCAGTCCTGTTCACAATGTACTATTAATTGACAGATGATACTATCATCTTATATGATTTTATTTCAAACTATTAACTAATAGATAGAAATAAAATAATGTCCTTGACCAGTCCTTGAAGAGGGCATTTCTTGACCTTGCATCTGTTCCTACGTCAGATAAAATCGTCTCTTCCTGAGATATGGCATGCAAACTTGCGCCTTCAAGCTGAGGAAGGTAAGAGCTACTGCTATCTTACCCATGGTCATCTCTTACGCGGTGAACCTCTCNATCTTACCCTTGGTCATCTCTTACGCGGAGAACCACCCCCCGTCTGTGAAACTTGTAACACAACACTTTCTTCTGGAGTGTCTTAAATATAGTACCAGCTGACGGCGACATAATTTACCTAATAAATTGCACGATATGCTTAGGTCAAATCAGTTATTCCTTTTTCTCTTCCCCCGAAATGATCCTTTTATAAAAGTTACTTCCTACACGCATTGTTTACAAAGCCATTGTCATTTCAGCCTGATCGAGAATATTCCCTGGAAATGATGATTACTTTTTGCTTTTAGCATTTATTTTTCATCTTTCTGGGAAAGAGAAGATTGTTTACCAACTTTTTATCCTGATATTAATAGATGTTCAGAACTGTTTTATTTTAAGGGGGTATTCTAACCAATTACCTCCAAGAAAGAGAATTAACACTTGAATGAGAGTTTTTCTTTTCACAAATGTAATCGATGATTGAAAATCACCGTATTGACTTTTTGTATCTACTAGGAAAATGGGGTTTGGGTTATTGAAAATTTTTGTTCATTTATTTGCGTACATATATTATTGAGAAGTAATAATTGCGAACCAATTATGAGATTCACTTGTTTTGGAAAAATTTATCTGACATTTCGCGAAGTGCGCCATCTCCATATCGGAGGTGCTCTATATCTTTTTTTTATTATTTTTATGAATCGTAGATATTATGCGCGGTAAAAATCTGAGATTAATAAATCAAACGTATTCCCGTCATTGGAAATTCCGCCAGTACCCGGAGGAAAACCCGAGTAAAACCCTGGCCAGGATGGGACGAATACACAGATAATGTATCCATCTGAGGTATCAACGTGTTGTTCTGTGTTTTTCGTTGTGTCATCACCTTTCCTTCTTGCAGCACAAGATATCAATGAAATATAATATTTCAATAGAATTAGAAGGAAAAAAAAATATTCCCGTGCCGGGAATCGAACCCGGGCCTTCTGGGTGAAAGCCAGATATCCTAGCCACTAGACCACACGGGAGGATGGAGATGTGAGGTTATGTTGGTCATTGCACCATTAACAATCCTGTTCTCATTTTCAAGTTTACACCAAGACTGTCAGTTGTGTTACAATGTTTCGAACCTCAATTTGGAGTCATCTTCATGTTTGGCAAATGTCTAGGTAGTCTTTATTCAGTTTACGCCTTACCGAGAATGACATAATTTACTAGTCAAAGTAGTAGTTTTAACATTTTGCTGTGTAACGCATGACAATAAAGTTCTGTATTTCACATTTGCATTATGATACATAACTCGTTTTAATTAAAAGTAAATAATCTTTGCCACCATTGGAGATCATTTCTCCCAATATTCATTTCATTTTGTTCGGCGTCATGCGAGTATCATTTGGTTCTGCGTTGTGTAAATGAATGGATTTACCGGAGCGTATGGCAAGTACGCCTCGCTAAATGTCAGAAGATTACAGCATTTTCTTCGTGTAGGAGTGAAAATATTGTGGTTGAAGGGTGAATGAAGACTGGATTCGTATTGAAAAATTATGTGCAGGTTAAACATTTGAAATACAACGATATATGTAGTGTTCTCTTTTAAGTAAGAAATTCAGAAGATGCCGTTACGAGCGGTCACGTGAGTGAACTTAGATCTTCAGTGTGTGTTTTTTTGTGGGGCTTTAGGGCTCGTCAACATCAAAGGTCATTAGAGCCCTTTCAGTGTGTGTTCAGATCTTCTCTAGTTCTGATTGGGATGAATTCAGTAATTCACGTTTCTTATTTTTATGAATTTGTCTCCACTTCTCATATAAAGATACTAACTTCTCCACACATCTTTTTTCTGTGTCATTGGAATACAAACACTATTCCTTATTTCCTTAACATTTTGTCAACTACAGTACCTGCACCAATACGTACATCTTAGTACTGACTTCTCAAGTAATAAAAAAAAATGTTTTAATAGTTCATAATTTGATAGATGGCAATTTGTTTGCTTAAAATTACAAACAATGGCTCTATGACAAAAAATGTCGACACATCCACATGCCATTGTTGACTTCTTTTTTGAATTATGTCATATTAAAATATTATTCACCTACTATATGTTTATTGCTTACTCAATTATAAAGAAAAATCAATGCTACTTGTTTTATGACAAATCACAATACACTATTCATTTAATTTGAGAAAATTTGTAGTAAAACTATGAACTGAAAAAACCTAACTATTTTTTTTCTGTTATGTGGTGAAGATTAGGTGAGAAAATCCTCCAGTGACAAATCAAATTGAAATGAATATATCAGCCTTTTGTAGCAAAAGTTATTAATTTTTCTCACTTATAAGAAAACAAACAATTTAAATAAACAAAACAAACAATCTTGATTTACACTTATACGCTCGGGGACCCTTCGATTACAAGCGCATATCGCGATTTTCTTCAGTACTGCAAGAAATATGGCGTCCATTTTGCTTGTTTCTCGCGGCTCGGTTTATAGGTTATGTTCAGTAGCACGAGGGAGGCCCGCTGCTGCGTCAGATGCCCGTTGGAGGCGCTGGTGAGCAACAAGATGCGTTTTTCACCCGTCATTTGTCTCCAAGTTACGCATAATGTACAGCAAAAGCACTACCGACCTAGAGAATTCTTGAGAATCATTGATTATCATAATTGACGATTAGTTTTGCTTGGTGAAACGCATAAAACGTAATCGCGATTCCATTTAACTGATCACGTTTAACGAAATCGCGATTATTCTACATTTGGTGAAATTGGGCCCTACTCAATTTTAGTCATTTGAAACGTACGAGCACATTTCAATTTCACAATCGAAATCGATTAATCGATTACTAGTGCAGACTGCTCACGTCGGTCATTAAAAGACAGGATATATGGATCTGGCATATTCTGACGCGCCACCACCTTGTCTTTGAGAGAACCAGTTTATGAGTAAAAAAACTAATATTAGCATAGTAGTAAAATTTATTGTGAAAATGTAGTTACGAACTATGTGGAGGGTAATAATCTAATTTATTCTCTGGAAGCAAGTAAGGGTCAATCCTTTTATTACCTGTGACAATAGTACAAGACATTGGCGAATTAAATATTTGTGCAACCCAAGCTACAATGACATTCTCCCCCACCAAAAAGAACATGTATAGTTCTCTGTTTTGCTATGATTACTACTGAATATTAACAAATTTTATCAATTGTATACACTACGAAAGAAATCATTTAACAGATACGTGCGGCAAACACGATAAATCCGTATTATTGGCATTGAGGAAGAAGTCACATCAATGCATTATTGAAGCTAATATACACTAGCGATCAAAGACGAATGTACTAACAGACAGTTCATTATATCTTTGTCACTCTTACACTTGAACTTGTTTTTTTCTATTGCTCTCGTGGAGAGAGAAAAAGCAAGGATCCCAATAGTCCCGGAAATGACCATAGAGCTCGCAGTAGTAGTTTTAGACTTCACCGATAGATCGCGGAAGTAGATACAATATAAGTTGCCCTTGTAACGGATACGCAAACCTCAATGAAGGAGGATTGAATATTGTTTATCTACCAACATGATGACAACTGGATGAAAGTTTTTCTACTGTAATGTTGGAACTAAAATGTATTTTTCTTACACAATTTCCTTTTGCTAGTGATGGGCATATGACGTTATTGCACCTACTACCTCTGATTACTGCGTTGTTTATCCTCCCCCGAGACTTCGTAGACACTTTCTCTGCACAGATCGAAATTTCTTCCCCACGTAGCCCTAAAACCTGTATACAAGCCATATACCTGTATACAATAATAATTCAACAAAATTTGTGGAAAATTTATATCTATAAATACTTCATGCTGCCCGAAATGCGTACGATCGTTCTCGAGACACCGTAAAGCAGTAAAGACGATTTTGAGATGAAAGAAGAAACAACAAAACGTCAATATAAGTAGCAATTGTACTTGTTCTTAAGAACACAAAGATTTTGGATGAAGCACGAAGGAAAGCGAAATAATTAGACTGGAAGACTGGAATTATGAGCGATTCCGATTTCTGTCTTTATAATTTAAGTATCGTAATTATTTTATACGAATGTTTTGTCAAATACTAGATGCTGTTTTTGTTCGTCATAAAGTTTTTGAAATCATAAAGGAATTCAAATGCCTATTCGTGTTGTGAGATAAATTTGCAGTTTTTCATCGGAAGTGTTTGAGTCTTTGGCTTTTCGCACATTCGGATGTGCGATGTTTTGTGGGGATGGCGGAATGAACTCGAATTCGGAATATTTACAAAAAGTGCTTCTTTCGTATGGAATACGCTAAGAAATAACTATAATTTGAAAACAAAAAAGCAATTTTTGTTTGTATCCCATATTGCATAATTTTGGGCGAAGTTTCATGACTTTCAGTATATATGCGCGTTTTGTTTATGATGCCAAAAGTGAGCACTTGGTTGAGGGCGAGTTGTATTGCGCTTATTTTAGGAGGAATTTACCCTAGTTTCTCGGGTGGGTGATGCATGGCGTGTTGGCGTGGAGAGGAGACAGAAGGGATGCGACGAGTGCGAACCTTTACGACGTGCGCCGTACCTTCGTTGTCTCGTGTCACAAAAAAATTGGCACGAGAAATTGTACCTGGTAGGAAGTATGTGTTTACGTATTCAATTCTATAAGCGCGTGTTTACAATTCCATTGTAGAATTTGTAAATGGGGAATGTAACGTGCTATTGAAGCTTATCTACATGGAGCGGTAGGAGGTGGGTGGTAGGGTTATTGTTAGTAGGTGGNGGGGGGGGGGGAGGTTAGTAAAAATTAACGAGTTATTGATGCTAGGAGGAGGTGGATGGAGCAAAGAAGGTTCGCTTTTCAGAACTCATATCTATATGAACGGGACGTTAATGTGAAAAGCTACAAAATTTTCTGGCCCCTGCGGGAATTTTACCCGGGATGGCTGGGTGCAGAGCAAGAACGCTACCACCTGAGCCTGCAGGGGGGCCACCGGACTACAAAGCCACAATATATTTGTGTAAAGCAGGCTGTATTCTCGAGACAATCCTGATCATGAAAGTCTGCCTCAATAACACCCGGGGGAACACTTGGACGGCACTTGGGGCACACTCCGGAAGTACTTCATTTTCATCCGGGTTGCCTTTCATCGGAGTGGACATCTGTGTCACTATTGTGAATGTATCTATATAAATTTGTATATATTTATTGTCCAAAAAAAGTAGTTACAAACTGCGTATGACAACGTGGAGGATTAATTGGATAAGCTTAATTTACTCTCCGGAAGCAAGCAAGGGACCATCCCATCAATTCCGATCAAGGGCCCTAAGGCAGAGGCGGATTTAGCGTTTCAACACTCCTATCGATAAAAAAAAAAGTTCGACACGTGTTATAAAATTAACACAATAACAACAAAATTTTATTTTATAAAACAATTTATTTTACAAGTATGTATTATATATTATAAACTGTACATTATTCGGAAAGTATTGTTTATAAACTGTAACTATTAAATAACCCTAAATTCCAGACTTACTATTTTGATAGATGTCGTCTCGAGGCAGAGAGGATACATTTTAAAAAATCCACCTCTGCCCGAAGGAAAGACGGAGGAAAACTTAGGCCAGGGTGGTTAAGCAACACTGAACCGTGCCACGGCCATCAAAAAGTAATGTTTGATGGAAAACGAATTTCCAGTTCAACTTTAATGACGAGAATTGATGAGTACCTCGCACCTACCGTAGTTTGACGAACAGCTAATAAAACTTGTAATGTCGTCTAACATTTGCGTGATTTAATGGAACTATGGAGACGTTGGACGATTTTAGCTTATGAAGCACTCTTTACGATTACTTAAGGAGTACGATGTAATATGTTCATTCGTTCGGTTGCCATGGTAATATTTGTTGTTTGCATTTTTCACTCTTGATAAAGATCCTAATCTAGGCATGAAACGTTGAGAATAAAAATCACAATAAATGTTGTGATTCCTCGAACGAGGTTGTGTGGAATAATTTTTTCTATTCTTTACAGATATTATTTATATATTATTATGAAACGAAATGTGGGAATAGGACATGGTATCATCTTTTACTCGCAAGATACAATATTTTATGTGAAGAATGAATTTGTCCATTGTGTTTTAACGATATTTTAACATAAGGTTTGACGTCTTAACTCTGGCGATCTTCTTCGTAACACTTTTTCAGAACCGCTGTTCATGTTACTCAAGCCTTATCTCATGCATCAATGCAAGACAAACAAACATTTGTTGACTTCAAAGAACAACAAATATCTACATGTTCCTAGATAAGAAATGACCTCCACGACCCAGAATTGTGCGCATTCCTAAGTAGACACTTTCCACGAATCGTGAAAGTTATGAAAGCTAACAATTGGAAGGTTACTATCCACCAATTGGATACGTTAGCAACGACAAATAAAATTGTTGATCGCAACTAGAACTTCTGTGAATCATCGTAGGAGCTACTACGCTTACATGCTCTGTGCTAAATGGAGCCTTCTCTGAACTAACGCACGAGCTGTATTACTCACGTACCCACTAGCAATACAATAACTCGAGAGCTAACTCTGAGTAGACGTCTCTGTGAAAGTGAACCTGACTGCACCGTCAAACTTGGATCAACGTCCAGTCCACGGATTAACCGAGAAGAAGATTCTTCGCCTTTGCGGACTCGGGAGTTCGTCCAGCGACCAAGTGTCAGTTTGAACTTTGTAAAGTTACACTTCAAGATTGTTACAGTTGTCCAATTCGTGAGTTACAGCTAGAACATTGTATTGCACACTCAGGAATCTGCT
Organism: Laupala kohalensis; assembly: GCA_002313205.1. Classification (NCBI taxonomy): domain Eukaryota; kingdom Metazoa; phylum Arthropoda; class Insecta; order Orthoptera; family Trigonidiidae; genus Laupala; species Laupala kohalensis. The sequence goes on along the minus strand of NNCF01125780.1, from coordinate 17,369 downwards.
GACGATTTTCGACGCGCCTTGCTGTCGTTGGGACCCGATAGTTTCTTCGTTATTTGTTACACGTTTATCCCGGGAAAACAACCTACAAGGTGCTATCCATTTCCTCTCCTGATACTGGTGCCTGATCAACCTTGTTCATCCCAACTGTCAACTGGATTCCTGTCAACTTACAAGATATTTCAACAGGACCACATACTGCTGCCTACTTCAACGATCCTGCTTCCGTTCCATCAGACGGCCCCAACACAACACAACAATAGAAGCTTCATCATTTAGAAGAACGTGAACAGTATTTTCCTTCCAAGGAAAGCTTTTTTCTTCTTCTTCAAGTGTGTTTATAAATTTTCATATCTACTTGTGACATGTGTTGGTGAAAATTGTGGTCTGCCTTATTTGGTCGAACACAAGTATTTATTCATTATTAACTTGCATACGAAATGGAGAACTTATAGAATGTTGGACTACATATAAAATGTTAAATTTATAACTATGCAGTTTATCATGTGATGGTCGCTGGCTTTATGCTACCTCTGCCCAATTTCAAGAAGATTTCTTTAGAAATGTTTTCTCTCTCTATCGAAACGCGTAAGCGCATTTTCACATAAAATTTTTATGAAAAGCCGTTGCAAATTGCGTATGACTTCGTAGAGGATAATACAGTAAGTTATTCTCCGGAAAGAAGCGAGGGATCATCCTATGAATTCGGATCAAGGGCCGAAGGACAGTGGCGGATTCAATATTTATAAATGAAATTATTATTCCGAGATGAGTTGTAGAAATTGCGCAGTAAAAATTCACGGTAAATAAAAGAAAACTGTTAATGGCATTTCCACCCTAGGAATATCCGCCGAAAGCCGGAGAACGAATCCGGGCCGGGAAGAGCCTTATTTAGTATATCGGAATTCGATGATTGATTCGACATTTTAATGGATCGGATTCGACATGTGAATAGTTGTGATTAATTCGGTGTGACGTATCTGATGTTGTCTTGTGTGATGGTGACGTAGAATTTTATTTTTTAAAGGCCTCTAATCACCTTGACTTTGGCGAGCCCTAAAACCCCAAGGGAAAAAAAAATAAATACATTTTGCAAGAGGAGTTGTTAATCGTTGTCCAAGAACATAAAAATTATTCGCATCTCACTCTATATCTGAAGTTGGGATATCCTTCATATTCCCCCTTCCAGCTAAATCGATTTTATTTTAAAATTAATGTGTACCTTTTGATGTACTATAGTTCTCCACTCGAGGCTGGTTTCGTCTCGTTCAACGCTACGAATTTATTGCTATAGATAATTAATAAGAAGAAGAATGCTTCGAGTTACTGTCCGTTTGTTCATCACAAGACATGTTAAGTTTAACTTTTTTTGAATAAGTCCTACATGTAGGACTTATTCAAAAAAAGTTAAATTTAACATGTCTTGAGAATAAAACGTTAAACTTAACATGTCTTTATGTATAAAACGTTTCGTATTTAATTTAATTTGAATTGTATTTTTTAATAGGTTTCAATAACGCTCTACATTTTCTATCTGAGAGAAGCGATTCGTCGACAACTTGGCCCACGTGGTGGTGTTAGGAGTAATTGATAGTACTAGAGGTAAAAGTTAGTGCTCGTGGGAGTAGTTAGTTTTGTGACCCTGGAGGAAATGGAACCTGGAGTAGCTTTGAGGCAAACCATGCTGTCGTCTATTAAGATCTGCGCCCCAACCGAATGCACCATGCAAATCGCAAACGTATTCCATATTTCTGTAATATTCTTAAAGCCAATTAAAGATATTACTAAAAGATGATAAATTAAAAGACGTTCGTATGTTGCTCATTGTTTTATAAAACAATGAACAACATACGAACATCTTTCAATTTATCATTCTTGATAATGGTGCTAACGCTCCACAATTACCAAGTACTTAAAAGATATTCCGTAATAAATGTAATAACGTGGAATTTTTTTTACTCCGACTGATGGATGCGCAAATATATCATTTGGTTTATTTTTCATCGATGTTGTGCGTCACGATTCGCGCGTCTCCTACTACGTCCTCTTAATCGACTGGATACTGTGTCTACCAAACCACTTTCTACCCATTTGCGTGCGAACAGTCCGAGTTCAATTACGCAAAATTGGAAATCAAATCTCCAATTCACACGAGGATTCCTTGCATCTTGGGGCTCGCGCTTGCCGACTTGGTGCGCTGGCGGATCTGAGGGGACCACCCTCTTTTCGTCTTTGAGAAATAATGAAAGCTGTGATTTTGCTTCTGCTTCCGCTTCTACTTCCACGACCACCGAGAAACCGCAGTTTGCTCTTAACCGATCCCCCCCCCCCGACGTCCATCTCGGGGTCGTTCTCGGCAGAAACGTCCCGAAAACCTCACTATAAAATCAGGCTCCAATGTTGTCGAATAAACTTCCTCTGGTCGCCGTCGCTCAAGGAGCAGAAATAGTGGACTTGTTGTGTCCACGAATGACCATTCTAGCAGTGATCACGGAGACTCTATTGGAAAGGAGACCACAGCAGGGTCTGACTTTAAAGTCATTCACAGAAGAAGAAAATCCAAACATAGAAGAGTCCAGTTAAGCGATTTCTGCTTCCTCTCCACTTTTCAGTGAATGAAGTAGTAAAAATGTGGTTCATAGACGCGTCAGTCTATTTCAAAGAAGTCTCTATAACAAGCATCTTTCAGACCGTATGTATGAGGGTGAGCCTACCATCCCTTACATTTACGGTCTGTAATATCTATATCCCCCCTCCCGGGCAATCATTCACGAAACAAGATCTTGCTGGTCTGATGGACCAATTGCCTTCCCCATTTCTTATCGTCGGGGATTTCAATGCCCATAACTCAATGTAATAATAATAAATATAAAACCCCCCAGGGGACTTACATCTAGTAAGTACGTGTTTGACGAACACGGGGCCCCGAGCCGAGTCTGGCATTACTTCCACTTACTTGTGCCATGCTCCTTCCTTTCTCTTTCCTGACCTTCCTTGGTCACCTCTTGTTCTTTTCGATCCCGACGCGATTAAGGCTAGGGTATCTTTCATTTTCCTCTTTTTTTTTCATCCCTCTCATTTTTTGTCCTATCCCTCATTTTTTGTCCCCCCTTTTTCTTTGTCCCCCCTCAAGTTATGTGCCCTCCTCATTTTAGCCCCCCCTCCATTTGATGTATGTTGTGAAATATGTTTCGGTGTGTTGTAGATCAGGAGGGTTTTTAGTGGGTAGGGTCCAATCATTCGACGAGTCCCACACACGGGAAGAGTCATGTTGGCTCTCCCTAGTGCGTAACTGCATTTTCCCTACCTGTACGAGTTTTTCGGATACATGTAGCGGGCATTTTACTCCCTTAGTGGGTATACATGGGTCGGACGCACAGCGGTAGTAGGTGGGAATCCCAGCGCTGTTTATCTCTTTCTTTTAGCAGAGTTCGATTATGTCGGAGAAGCGGTAAAGTATTTCCAACATGTTCGTCGAGAAATATATGTATCGCAGATATTGTAATTTGTAATATAATAATTGAATATATTGAATTGAATGTATGATAGTAATAAGATATTAATATTCGCTAACCGAAGATATTGCAGGGGAAGAGGGAGTGAATAGTTTTACTAATACCTTCAACGTATGTTACGAACATTTTCTAGATTCATTTTCCCAAACATTAAAAACGTGCAAACCGCGGAGCTCGGCCAAATATGCTTAGTGAGCAGGTAAGTAACGGGAATTTTCGTGCAAAAGTTAAACGTTACAGCAAATAAGAAGCGTCAAAATAACACTTGAATATCATGTACACGTAATATTGACCCTCACTAATACTTCTGTGTGTTGTTAGTAATAGTATTTAGACTTTGTTTGATTGATTTACTCTGCTTCATGAGTAGATCTGTTCCTAGATGTGAAATCCTGCTTCATGTCGAAGTAAAGGGAAGAATGGTGGCGATGTAGTCTCTGCTGCCCACGTTCTATGCCAACCGCGTTCTCCCGTACCATTGGTCGTCTTACCTCGTGAACACACAAACTCCTAAACATATTATATTGTCTTGTCTCCCAGGGCCAAAGGACGTTCCTACTCGTCACTGTAACTTNAAAGAAGTCTCTATAACAAGCATCTTTCAGACCGTATGTATGAGGGTGAGCCTACCATCCCTTACATTTACGGTCTGTAATATCTATATCCCCCCTCCCGGGCAATCATTCACGAAACAAGATCTTGCTGGTCTGATGGACCAATTGCCTTCCCCATTTCTTATCGTCGGGGATTTCAATGCCCATAACTCAATGTAATAATAATAAATATAAAACCCCCCAGGGGACTTACATCTAGTAAGTACGTGTTTGACGAACACGGGGCCCCGAGCCGAGTCTGGCATTACTTCCACTTACTTGTGCCATGCTCCTTCCTTTCTCTTTCCTGACCTTCCTTGGTCACCTCTTGTTCTTTTCGATCCCGACGCGATTAAGGCTAGGGTATCTTTCATTTTCCTCTTTTTTTTTCATCCCTCTCATTTTTTGTCCTATCCCTCATTTTTTGTCCCCCCTTTTTCTTTGTCCCCCCTCAAGTTATGTGCCCTCCTCATTTTAGCCCCCCCTCCATTTGATGTATGTTTTGAGATATGTTTCGGTGTGTTGTAGATCAGGAGGGTTTTTAGTGGGTAGGGTCCAATCATTCGACGAGTCCCACACACGGGAAGAGTCATGTTGGCTCTCCCTAGTGCGTAACTGCATTTTCCCTACCTGTACGAGTTTTTCGGATACATGTAGCGGGCATTTTACTCCCTTAGTGGGTATACATGGGTCGGACGCACAGCGGTAGTAGGTGGGAATCCCAGCGCTGTTTATCTCTTTCTTTTAGCAGAGTTCGATTATGTCGGAGAAGCGGTAAAGTATTTCCAACATGTTCGTCGAGAAATATATGTATCGCAGATATTGTAATTTGTAATATAATAATTGAATATATTGAATTGAATGTATGATAGTAATAAGATATTAATATTCGCTAACCGAAGATATTGCAGGGGAAGAGGGAGTGAATAGTTTTACTAATACCTTCAACGTATGTTACGAACATTTTCTAGATTCATTTTCCCAAACATTAAAAACGTGCAAACCGCGGAGCTCGGCCAAATATGCTTAGTGAGCAGGTAAGTAACGGGAATTTTCGTGCAAAAGTTAAACGTTACAGCAAATAAGAAGCGTCAAAATAACACTTGAATATCATGTACACGTAATATTGTCCCTCACTAATACTTCTGTGTGTTGTTAGTAATAGTATTTAGACTTTGTTTGATTGATTTACTCTGCTTCATGAGTAGATCTGTTCCTAGATGTGAAATCCTGCTTCATGTCGAAGTAAAGGGAAGAATGGTGGCGATGTAGTCTCTGCTGCCCACGTTCTATGCCAACCGCGTTCTCCCGTACCATTCGTCGTCTTACCTCCTCGTGAACACACAAACTCCTAAACATAACATATTGTCTTGTCTCCCAGGGCCAAAGGAGACGACGGTATGACGTTCCTGCTCGTCACTGTAACTTTGGCCTTATTCTTGTGGTAACGATTGCTAAAGGGAATGGGTTGGAATAGTTCCAATCATATCAATCTTTATTCCATGAGCGTGTCTCAATTATATTTCTTTCAAATCCGAGATTTGTAAAATAATTTATAAGTGGATTTGTATAATCTTGTTTTTTTCGGGACTAGACATTTCGGCCGTGGTCTTCTTCAGGGCAATATCAGAGTCGTACAGACCCAGGGGCCCCGCCAGCTCTGTGGGCAGAGTACGACAGCGATTTTGACACTGCCCTGAAGAAGGTCACAGAAATATGGCCCAAACGTTGGTAGTTCTGTGTACTGAGTTGTCCCGGACAAATAAAGTTTATACTGACTCCGACCGCTAAAAGTCTAACGTATACAAGTGAATTTGTGTTCTCTTACTTAATGAAACCTAATGAAATACTGTCGGCACGAAAATTATCATCCTTAGCAAGCATCGTTGGACTTGACAAAATCCCAAATCGCGCATATCATATTTCTAGTTCAGAAATGTGTGGATCAAAACTAAAGATCTTCGGATTGTTGGAAAAAAATGTTGCAATGTGGAAAAAGCTATTGTAAAGCCCGTGAGAAGAAGAGATATCAGGGTCAGGAACAGAAGAACTCATGAGATAGATTACGGTTTCTGTATTTTCTTTATCTTTCTTATCACCCCGCGGTCGCTTGTCTTCCCGACAATATATCGTTTTATGTTAAAAAAGGTCAGAATATGAGCGATGATGAAAAGATAAGAATCGATCATAAAATTCCATCTGGAGTTTTTCGCCAACACTTTCAGAGAACGCTCTTACTTCGTCATCGTCCGTAAGAGTAATGATATTTGTACCTCGCGTTATGTTGGCAAGACATTCGAACTTGAGTCCATTGCCAACCTCTGTCACGAATTCAATTCACTTGCTCTTGTGGCGCTGTTCTGTCTTTCTGCATCCAGTGTGTGGAACGAATATTATCTTGTGTCTTTGTTGTGTTATTAACTTGCATTTTCTTTACAGCAAATAGTCGATTTTGTGACTACTATTAATATTTATTTGGATGTTACTTAAAATTCTTCGTGATCACGCTTTTCCTGAAATTTTTCTAAAAACATGTAACGGGACATCAATTTTACCTCACATTATCACCTGATGAGAATGACATTGTGGACCGCTGCAACTCTCCAACTCTCCCTTCTCTATGTGGGAACTTGAGTCAGCTCTAGCGACAGCCCACAACACTGCTCCTGGCCCCGATTCAATTCATTATGAAATGCTGAGACAACTAAGTCTCGAATCGAAAGAGTACCTTCTGGATATCTTTAATCTTTCATGGTCCGAAGGAGTATTCCCTAATTCCTGGAAGGAAGCAACGCTTCTCCCTTTACTAAAACCTGGTAAGGACAAAACGAACATTGGTAGTTATCGAAGCATTGCCTTGACGAGTTGTGTTGGTAAAACTCTGGAGAGAATTATCAACCGACGTCTCGTCTGGTATCTTGAACGGCATGACTTGCTGAGTCGATCTCAGTGCGGTTTCAGAAAGTTCCATTCCACCTTGGACAACTTACTTCTCCTGGAATCAGCAATTCAAGATGCTTTCGTCCGAAGACAACATCTCATTGGAATATTCTTTGACATCGAGAAGGCTTACGATACTACTTGGCGTCATGGCATTTTACAACAACTCTATGCCTGGGGATTTAGAGGACGTCTTCCTCTGATGCTCATGTCCTTTTTGGATCAGCGTTTCTTCCGCTATAGAATTGGAAGAGACACCTCGGATCTCCTTCTTCAGGAGAACGGTGTTCCTCAGGGCTCAGTCTTGAGTGTGACCCTTTTTGCAGTGGCCATAAACAGCATAACGTCTACTGTAAAGAATCCTGTTTTACACTCTCTTTTTGTCGATGACTTTGCTATCTTTTGTTCATCACAGAGTGTCACAGGTGTGGAGCGACAAATTCAACTCGTCCTTAATAGATTATACCACTGGTCGAAAACGACAGGTTTTCGTTTCTCTGCTGAGAAAACACGCTGTGTTCTTTTCAGTAGGAGACCAAGCCTTCTGGCAGAACCTCACCTCGCCCTGGGAAACAACGTTCTCAAATTCTATCCTTTTGTGAAATTCCTAGGTCTGATTTTTGATCAGAGATTGAATTGGATTGAACATCTAACAGACCTAAGAGCAAGAACATTAAAATCTCTGAATTTATTGAAGTGCCTCAGTAGCAGGGAATGGGGCGCTGATCGCTACTCCCTGCACCAGTTTTATCGAGCATTCATAAGATCTCGGCTCGATTATGGCTGCGTTGTATATAGCTCTGCTCGTGCAAGCTATTTAAAGAAGTTGGATAGTGTCCACCATGCCGGAATTCGACTAGTTACGGGAGCATACCGCACTAGTCCCATTCCGAGTTTGTATGTCGAGAGTGGCGAACCATCTCTTTCCCTCCGGCGGCAAATCCTCATGCTACGACACTTTTGCCACTTGCAAACTTTACCCGACAATCTGGTACACAACGCGGTTTTTCATCCATCCTCTTCTTCCATCCGTTTCTACAACAACAGACTGAGAGCAACCAAACCTTTTGGATATCGCTCCAAACAAATTTTGGAAACCTTAAATATACGCACACTTAATGTCTTACATCAAGGTTTTAGTAAGTCTCCCCCTTGGGCTTTGCACAAGCCGAAGATTATTTTCGATCTTTTGCATCATGACAAGAAGAACACTCCAGCTCCGATGTTGAGGATATACTTTCAGCTAATCCTCTACAAATACCGGGACCGTATCCCTGTGTTTACCGACGGGTCGAAGCAGGCTGATGGTGTCGGCTGCTCCGTGGTATTTCCCCGTGAGACCAGTGGCTACCGTCTAGGCGACTTGTGCAGTGTTTACACTGCTGAGTGCTACGCCATATTGCGAGCATTGCGAACTACAAAGTGCTCCCGCGGATCACATTTCCTGATTTTTTCTGATTCTCTGAGTGCCCTCCAAGCAATCCAGAACATGTATGCAGCTGATAAGCTGATCCAGAACATCCAGGATGTACTTTTTACACTGCAAAGTGACGGAAAGAACATAATGTTTTGCTGGGTTCCTGGACACGTGGGTATCAGTGGAAATGAGAAAGCAGACGTTTCCGCAAAGGCGGCATGCCTCAGGAATCGCGTGGATTTCTCCACGATTCCAAAACGAGACCTACTAAATTTCGTCAAGATAAGGATTCTCAGTGAATGGAGCAATGAGTGGTTAGCTGTTGAAAGGAATAAGCTCCGACTTATCAAATCATGTGTTAAGTCATGGAGCAGTTCCTGTAGGCCAGCCCGGCGCGACGAGGTCTTGCTGACCCGCCTGCGCATAGGACATTGTCCTCTCACTCATAGGTATCTCTTACTACTTGATGATGAACCCATTTGTGAGGAGTGTAGCTGTTCTCTGACAGTGCGTCATCTACTAACTGATTGCAGAAGATACTCAAGTATACGGAGACAAATTGGTCTGGCTGCAGATTTACCAACCATTCTCGGGAATGAAACGGTTAATGTTAATAAACTATTGAATTTTATGAGTAGATCGGGGCTCCTCCCACAAGTTCTCGGGAGGGTTTAAAATTTGCATTCCCTTTTCATCTTTATTGTCTTCTTTGTTTTCATCGTTCGTTTCTGTAATTCAAAAATATGATATTTAGAAAATTGTTTTCCTTTTTTGCGAAATAATGTATTGGTATTCTGTTTTCTTTTCTTTTCTTTCATCTTTTTATTTAGATATTTGTTGATTTCAGGAGGGTTTTTTAGTGGGTATGGTCGAGATATTCGGCGAGTCCCACACACGGAGAAGAGTTACTATGGCTCTTCTCTATGGTGCGAAACTGCATTTTTCCCTACTTGCATGGGCTCTAATGACCTTTGATGTTGACGAGCCCTAAAGCCCCACGAAAAAAAAAAAAAATTCGATTAAGATATTTTATTCAATGTTTAATATATTTCAATGTATCGTTTAGTATTAAGACTTTGGAATTTGGCCAACATTTTTTTCAGGGTTAGTCTCTATGGATTTCCGAACGATTTTTTCGAAATGCAGTGTAGATTTATTCTGTATTTAGTTTCAAGCGTTTTTAGGTGTCAGCTGAGGATCGATGAGCTTCGAAATTCGGCACGTACGTTCTCGGAGGTACGTCCAAGAGCACGTAGAGAGACGACCGACGGCGACAAGACCCACCCAGCAGTTTGAATGTTCTTCATACGTCTTTTTAGATTACTTCAGGAATGTGGTCTCTGGAACAGTATCTGATCGTTTTTTCGTATGTCATTGCTCAAATCCACACACGAAACGGGGCTCTCCACAAGAGGGTTTTGATTTAAACTTTTCCCCCCCCCCTTAGTTTGAACTAACATTATTGTCTCTCTAAATTTAATTTTTTTCTTTGTTTTTTATGTTTGGATATATTGTAATTCAGGAGAGTTTTTAGTGGGTATGTTCGAGTCATTCGTCGGATCGCACACGCGGAGACAGACATGTTGGCTCTCCTCAGTGCGTGTCAGCATTTTCCCTACCTGTACAAGTTTTTATGGCTCTGATGACCTTTGATGTCGACATGAGCCGTAAAGACCCACAAATAAATAAATAAATAAATAGGTAAAGTATCGAGAGGGAAATGCGATGTGGCGTATCAGCTCCCGCTCTGGTTTCTCAACAAATTTCCAAAATATTCCAGGAAGATAAAGCGTAAATCTGCTCTAATATTGCTGATCCAGAAATAATTTAATTAATTCGTCTACGATTCATCAATTCTAGACACCATAGTTGTCAGTTTATTTATTTCTTGTTTATTTTGATGTCACTTAGCTCGAAGACTGATGACTGTCAATTCCTCTCTAATTACGAGTTCGTATGTTCGAGTAGATACTGAAAATATTTATTTATTTATTTTACTTATCGATGTTTGGTGTTCTTTTTCAGATAACTTCAGTTTATTATTTCTTGCTCCTTTTTTTTTTTTACTTTTCGCGTGACATTGTTTAATTTTATAACAATTAAATCTTGAGGATTTTGTCATATTTTCGGGAACCATTAAAACATCTAAACACATGACAGAATCCTCAAGATTTACTTGGTCAAGGAATCTTGCCGTTGTTTAATTTTTGTTTGTGCATTTAAAATGTCGTGGAACGGTAGAAGAGCAAGTCTGACCTATTATAACACGCACAAGTAATTTAACTGCCGTAAAAAAAGTAATTACAAACTACTTATAGCCACGTGGAATATGGCTCAACAAGCATCCAAGCGAGAGAGCATCCAATGAATTCAGATCGAAGTACTCAACATGGCGGATTAAATGTTTGTGATTCCGGAAGCTGAAACATGGACTGTATTATATCCCTCTGAAAGTGAGAACAAATAGTGTCACGTTATTGTTATATTAATGTCTACAGAATATTAACAAATTTTACTTTCTACGTGTTTGTTTGTACGTCTTTTATACAGATCTACAGTTTCAATCAGAGCATGATGAAAATTTGGACACTTGACATTCAAAACTGCGAGAAGAGCACTGTGCACTTGAGATTTCGAAAAATCACCCCCGTCCCCCATTTTCACCCCCTCCTCAGTATTTTTCGCAAATTGATTACATTACTAATTTAAATATCTTGAAACGTGATTTTCGATATTTTACTCACAAGTGGGTGTAGGAGATAAATCATTTTCGTGTTTTTTATAACCCAGTGTTGCGCGCTTCACTCACTCTTAAGTTTTACTCATTGTTGCGTAAAGGCTAAAAAAATCTACACGTGTTTACAGCTGTTTTAATACAATCTGCCGGGTGAAATATATTTCGTTACAGTATCTGTTTTTCTCTGGAATTGCGATATTTTGTTCAAATATTTATTGTGTATTTGTGAATTGTTTTATAATTCTTAATGCCCAGAAAGATTCTTATCAAATCCGAGACAAGGGAGGGTACTTCTGCTTGTCGACTGTATGAGAATTCGATTGGATGTTGTGGACCATGATTTCGTGAGAAGTGGAATCGCTTCGCATTGGCTCCCCCCCCCCTTCCCACGATGGAGCAAGAGGAGCTGCAATATGACGTCATGCTCTTGCGAACACAGTGTAGCCGACGGAGGCACAGAAGGGCGTGATAATTCCGTCAACGCATTAATCTCCTTTCGAAATGATGGAATCTGTATGGAAAGTGTGCGAACAATAGTACAAAGGCACATAACAGAGTTACGCTAAAGATTTTTGTAGTCCTCCGGAGAATGTCTTAGAATTTTCGGTATTAAAAACACAACTCGGTCGCGGACCAGAATGTGAAACATATTAAATTTTTTACGGTGTGCTATATTTTGAAGTAATTTCCGTGAGTCTGTAATTTTTCATCCTTTAAAGTCCGATATAAATACTTTCATTTCACTCTAAAAATAGTCTTCCTCATTCGACCCAATTTGAAGTTGGTGGAGGGGGAGGGACTCCTCGCTTCGATTCCTCTTTCGGGCCTTTCTTTCTTTTTACGCTAAGTAACATGTTTAGGAATTGAAATGGAGCACTGACATATAATTTGTTTCTCAGTACGTGTTTGGCGAACACGGGGTCCAGGTTGAGTCTGGCATTACTTACACTTACTTGTGCGAGGCTCCTTCCTTTCTCTTTCCTGACCTCCCTTGGCCACCTCTTATTCTTTTCGATCCCGACGCCATTAGGGCTAAAGTATCTTTCATTTTCCTCATTCGTCTTCTTTTTGTTTTTAGTAAAGTCTTGAGATATGTTGGGATTTGAGTTTTGATTCAGGAGGGTTTTTAGTGGGTGGGGTTGAATCATTCGACGAGTCCCACACGCGGAGAGTCATGTTGGCTCTCCCTAGTGCGTAACTGCATTTTCCCTATCTATACTGAATTCTAGGGCTCTAATGACCTCGATGTTGACGAGCCCTAAAGCCCCACAAAAAAAATGTTTCTCAGTTTTAAGAAAAGATTAGACTCGTCAGAATTCAATTCAGATAATTAAATCCAATTTAACAATTTTGTTAAACATATAACTTTTATTTTTTGACTCCGATCGCTGTTTCGAACGAATATCATCAGGCCATAAATATAAAACTTTCGAAGAAGAAAAACACATTGTACAATAGATATAAAAAATAGAATATTTAAAACACATTTCAAAGATAGAAAACCACAACAACGACGCATTTCGTAGACAGACACAATATAACTGGACAACATAACCGATTTTGGTAACATACCTTATACTTGCTTTCGTGGGAGGGGGGATTCGAAACCAGAATTGTCCGTGGGGCGACTTGAGAGATTAATAAAAATCAGGAAAAATGTTTACTGCTTTAAAATTATTACATGTTATATTTTTTTCTTCGAATTTTATGTATAACATGTAATAATAATTTTTGCAGCTCATGATATATTTTTTTCTTCGAATTTTATGTATATCAGAAGCTCCAAAAATAGCCGGAAACAATTATAATTCTTGTTAATTTATTATATTGTGTATATTTTGGCAACAATCATTTATTAAACTGAGGTAAAGTTTGTGAAATTATTGATAAAATATCCTTGTATTATAACAAGACTAAAAAAAACAGTTTCCTGTCTCCTTTGACATAATGTCCACAACGTTTATGGGATCGACGGCAATATTCCAGTGACATATCACAACGAGAGCACCCGGGTTCTGACCTCACGACGTATTAACTATGCGTACAGCTAGATATTTTTTATATTGGTCTAGCAAAGCGGAACATTTTCTCATCACTCCATTAAATCATTTGTGAGGTTAAATTTCAGAGGGGGAATAAAGAATAGAGGCTTTAAAATCGCATACGCAGTATATCTCACTTCGAACCAACAACGTGCAGCTGAAGAACTCTTTTTTAAAAAATTAATATCTGCTATCGGAGTTTTTATTATAGACCCCTGACTTCTAATAGCTGTGGAGAGTACAAAAGAATTTGCCATGATCACATTACAATTGAATTTAAACGTTTAAAACTATTTACTGTCTCCATCCGTGTTCTGAATATACGGCCAGCGTTGTTGTCAATGCCGTATTCAGTCAACAGACTGGACTCTCAGCTGACGAAACTCTTACGAGTCAGTCAGTGGAGTGGTACGCACGGCAACAACGCGCGTGACTGAACTCCATCGCTGCTCGCTAATTGAAAGCATCGTTTTATTTATCACTTGCTGGAGGTTACACAAAGAGTGTGAAAGGTTTATATTTAATTGTAACGTCATTTTTGTGTGGCAACTGTGATTTTCTGCGATTTCTTTTGTACCACAGCTATTAGAAGTCAGGGTCACAGACTATAAACCAGACGCCCCTCTCCCATACTAACGGTGTGTTAACAGCTTTCAGCGCTCCTAACATTGTTACCCTCGCACTACAAGTTCAAAAACCGGCCACAGAGCGCGTGGCAGTTCCCGATTCCCCTCCCCCATCCCCCACCAGGTACTGTACCACCCACTCCCTCGACCTCATGCTTCATAATTTCACAATAATTTAGCTGAAAATACTTTCCCTACAAAAATTAACATTTGTGAATAGTTAACAGGATGTATAACTGAAATATTTTACTACACATATGAAATAGAAAATGAAAACAGGACAATTGACAGGAAATGTACACAAAGAAAATACATACTTGCTCTTAATTCTATTTATTCATAATAAAGATTCAGGACATTCTCATATGAATGGAAATATACAATCCAGTATACAAA
>NNCF01125779.1:132511-153630 GCA_002313205.1 Laupala kohalensis | reverse complement strand
ATGCGCGTTTTGTACCTGCAAACAAAAGGTGTCCGTCCAATCCAGGCGTACTTGTTATTAGTTACCTGCAAGATCATTTTCGAAACAGTTGTAGATTCCGTAGTCCATGCCAGCTGCTCTAGCGTCGCGTCCGTGAATATCACACAAAAGGGCTTTAATGACCTTTGCTGTTGACGAGCCCTAAAGCCCCACCAAAAAAAACACGTGAAAATCACGGTGTAGCATTTACGTACTTGAAGTTTACAATTTACACATATTGATCTATATTGGGCCTCAATACTACATACACAAATTATATCATTACCCGTTATAAGGTGAGCACAGGTTTTACACAAAAAATGGCACGTACAATTTTTAGAGCAGCACAATTTACTGGTATATACACAAATGTCCAATGGTTTAGCACATGAGGCATCATTGGGTTGAAGGGTTGGGTTGTGGCCTGTTCGAAGAAAGTGATAAGACATTGGGGTACCAATTTTTATCGCTTTGCAGGTGGGGAACGTAAGGCAGGTAACAGGACTGAGCCACCCTGCCATCCCCGGTAGGGTAAGTCGGTATTTTTTATTTTTCAATAAGATTTCCGGGACGTTTCGCTCAAGGTTTTCAAATATCTTGTTGATGGTGACACTTCTCTGGAGTCAAAATTTAATTACAGACACAGATAGGTCAAATTTTTAGTGAGAGTGAGGATTTATTTAGATCTGTTGATATTAATATGATTTTCCAAAATATCTATCGTATGGTTTAAATTTTTGGGAGAAAGGTGAATGATTAGTATGTTGTCGTATTCATCAGATGAGTTGATCCTATGAGTTAAGAAAGCTAGTGCTACATCTGCAAGTTATAGGCAACATTATTTGACAGTGACTATTACTATTTGTTAATTATTGTTTGCTTTAAAAGTCCTTGAATAATTTTTTTAAAAAATGATTTCATCACCCTATGCCATGAAAAAGTATTATGTAACTGAGATACATGCAAGTACTGCAGGGATAATATATAGCATTTCAGACACTTGTCGTATTATTCTAGCGATTCTTATCCAAACAATGTAACGAAATCACGCGATGAGAACACTTACTCCGTCGGAGTAGTCAACGGTTGAAGACCATGAATTTTCAACGTTGGGTACTTTTCACTGTATGTAGTTCTTCTAATTGCCTCTTCATACATCACATCGAAGTAGTGAGCGATTTCTATTACTAAATATAGTTGCGATAAATATTTCTCCAATCATTTTGATATTCACTACGTTTAAAATATGAACTTTCGTAGGAGAATTGGAAAGATTTATTCCAGAATCATAAAAGTAACAGAGTATGAGCATTTAGTAAATTTGATTAAAACTAAAGCTGCAGAGAACTATAAATCTGTTGGTACTTAAATTCTCAAATTTATACTGCTTTTTAAACATGATTTAGAGAGAAAAATGACGAACGACGCAGATTTATCAAACGACGATTATAAACTCTTTTTATATTAGAGTCCACTGTAACATTACTTTAAAATACTATGGCAATTCTTTAGATTTTGTTTTATTGTTTTTGTTGCATATTGTTACTAACGAATGACCATTCGTCGTAAACACAGAAGGGATATAGGGGGGACTGATGTGTTTCAACGAGCATNCCTTACGAGGAATAATACTTGTTCCTTGTAGTAATCTTGCTCCGGCTGCCTTCAGAAGTCTTGGCTGAGGTCTTCTGTCGGAGTGGTTGAGTTTTCTCCAGTTCTGCCTTGTGGCTGATAAGCAAGTGGCTGAAACTAGAGAATATTATGAGCGAATATGTTCCGTGTTGCTTTGCTGCGAGCGCTGCACCATATTTTGGATGGTACAGCTGTTGAGTGATTTTTCAAAAGAAATCAATTTTCAAAACGTTCATCATGAACACATTAATAAGTTGACTGATGAGTATAAAACATTATACGCAGCGAAATGTCTAGACGTCGCACAACATGGCGACGTGTCCCCAGAGTATCATCACGTGGTGATCCCCGAAGTAGAACTTGCAGAGTATTGAGTCGTGGAACGATACAACGCGGCACATACTAGCCGTGTCGCATGCCGATGTGTGGGTCTGGATAGCGCCGTACAACGCGGCGCTTGAATACTGGATGAGTACTGGATACCGCTCGACGCGGCGACTGGATCTATACTGGATACCGCATGACGCGACGACTGGATCTATACTGGATACCGCACGACGCGGCGACTGGATAATGCGCACTGGATAATGTGGCTTGAGCAGTGCTCTTTATATAGCCGGTGCACGGAACGTACATAGTGGGTACGTTCAATATTCATATGTCAGGGAAATTGAAGTTGACATAGAGATTGTAGCTTCCACCGGATGCAAGGAACATGCACACTGAATGCGTGCATCGATACAAGGTGTGATTCGCATCAGAGAGCGTGTCAGACGACGAGTTCACTCCAGGAGTGTAGTAGCAGAAGTAAGTTGTTATCCGTCGCCTGGCAGTTACTTGAAGAAAAGACAGTTGAGCGTTTACATACATATTAAATGTAGTTGGATCGGAGGAGAAGTACGTCATGTGGCGTCTTCCATGAACGGGTCCGTTGATTCATCGTTCACTTACTGTTCCTTGCAATGCGTAGGCCTTGACTTTGCGTTCTCGTATACAGAGGGCCGTGGCTAGTAAAGTAAACACGAAGATGGTGCGTGTTTGTTGTAAGGATGAACGAGTATGAAGTCCAAAATACATCAGCTCTTGTAGTGCTCGAGGGCGAAGGCGTGACCATAATGGGGGCGTGTAATCAATGCGTGTTGTAACCGAGCGCTGTTGAGTTGTTACACCACCGCCCCACGTTCAAAAGAAACTTTGTGAAGGACAAAGAAAAAAGAACGTTGGTCGTAGGGAAAGTGAAATCCCTTCGGTAAAGTAAGTCCCAAGGAAAAAATCCCTGGCTTTGGACGTCCAGCCTGACGTGGATGAACTTTCAGAAGTGCATAACCCAAAATCTGGGTATTAGGGAAAAACTGCTTGGGACCCGCCTGTGAAAATCCAAAGTAATAATCTTCGTGAAATAGTCAGAAGATAGAAGTTCTGGTAGCGCAGTGTCTGGACGAGGATGCCAGGAGCTGAAGATGCTGGGACTGGGAGATGAAGATGCTGTGACTGGGATTCGTTGGACCAAGGTGCCGAGCCTGAGGGAGGCTGTGTTGGACCAAGATGCGAGGAGAGGAGATCTCCGCAAGATGCGCATCCCTTCGCAGAATCTGTTGTCTTGTTGACAGCGTTCGGAAGAAAATTGTTGAGCATTAGTGAAGTGTCTATAAGTGGTCGCCGAACCGGGGGTTGGAAATAAACGTGTTCAGACTCCCATAAATGTGTTTGCTTCAACTCAAATTTTCTTCAACTCCCATTTCTAGGATAGTCGAGGTCAATTCTGTTTAATGCATTCACAGTTATAACAGTTTTAACAGAGGTTGTATCCGCTTTTTTTTTTTATTTCTGGTTGTATTTTGTTTTCACAGGTGTTAATGCAGTAGAGACTGGAAAATTCCTGGATAGTCAAACAGTGTTTTACTACTGTTGATTTCTCATATAGGATATTTCTGCGTCTGGTACATGCAATAATGCCATATGTTAAAAGAAAATATTTCCACATTTAAAATTAAAATTGGTGGATGAGTGCGCGTTGCATTGCGTTTGCTGGATACAAAATACCGTGATGCTTGGTGCTAGTGGTACTATGTAGAAGTCTGGTCTCCTTGGTAGAGAAAGAGAGAGAAAAAAGGTATCAGTAACAGTGAATTATAACAGTTGGATTTTTTCAGTAATAGAAAAAGTTCGGATTCTCGTTAAATTTGATCTTCCGCCCCGATCGTGTGTGACCAGGTGGCGGTGTTGGTGCGGCTTCTACCGTGCGTTGGACAATGTTGAACGCAGGAGAGGGTTCGTGAGGGATGGACGTAGGATCAGCTGTGATAAACGCAGGTTTAATACGGTCCAGACTAACACGAACGATTTTATCATTGATCTTTATAAGGATCGTTTTGTTGTCCTCTTGTTGAGACTTGTCCTGAATGGAAGGGAGCGTCGTGGTTTGCGCAACTTTGAATTGATCCTTGTGTGGTTTAACGGTAAGAATAGCTTGTCGCTTTCTTAAAAGTGCGGTCGAGGGACTTTGAAAAGGAGTCTTGCCGTTCGCTGGTACAATCGATTTTATTGATCCGCAAGATGGTGCATTCGTTGAATCTTTAAGGATCGATTTCAGTGGTGTAGAAGGCCGCAGAGCGTTGCTTACGTTTGAAATATTACAGTGGGTCTTGGCCACTTGCCTATTTATGGTCTTCTTGGACGGATGTTTGAGCTTGCAAGTGCAACGTCTGGCTGCTGTACCGAATCTTAAATCATAATAATAGCACATTTTGCTTGGTGTGGGCTTCCGTGAACGGACAGATTGAATGCCGATGCTGGCAGCTGTAGCGCGTTTGGGTTCAAAACCGCACGGCGCTACACATTTCCGTGCGTTTACTCCGAACCTGGCGTGATACCAACAGATGCCGTTGTGTCTATCCGCGTTTGACTGAGAGCGTGAACGAGCTCGGTAGGTTCGTTGATCTTCGCGGTAGGGCGAAGGGTTCCGCTGGCTACTGCGGTAAGGTGATTGGTTACGCCGCGAATTGCAATTCGGGCATGAATTTAATTTTAATTCTGATAACTGCCTGGTAAGTGACGTTAGCGTTTGAAGCACATAATCCATGCGCGGATCTGTAGGGGGCGCTGAAATCGTCTCGCAAGCAGCCGCCACGGAATTAGTAGGGTTTAACACAGTTGCTATATTGTCAGCGAAAGTGGCTTGTTCTGATATATCACTCGCGCAACCTCCAGCTAATATTGTTCTTATCTGCACAGGGAGGGCTCTCCTCCAGATCTCTGCTATTAGGGGGTTGTCTTGGCTATCAGGGCCAGCTAAGTTTCGTAGGTGCCGTAAAAATTGTGAAGGGGTGCGATCACCCATTGCTTCAGATGATAAAAGTCTATCAATCCTTTTATGTTGAGAGCTGGCGTATTGGTTTATCAGAGATTCTTTCAAACGTTCATACGACGCGCTGTCACAGGGTGTTAATACACTTTCGTCAAGTGACGAAAGAGTGACATGATCTAAGTTACTAATAATTGCAGCGTGCTTGTCGTACACAGAGGTGATGCCTCTTACAGAGAAATGGGCCTCTAAGTATTTTATCCATGCTTGCGGTCGATCTCTCCAGAAGGACGGCATGGGAAACATCGCGACGCCATAAGTGCGGGGAGGATGTTCACGGGGAAGGTCCTCTGTATGAGTATGAAATCCAAAATACATCAGCTCTTGTAGTGCTCGAGGGCGAAGGCGTGACCATAATGGGGGCGTGTAATCAATGCGTGTTGTAACCGAGCGCAGTTGAGTTGTTACATAATGTTTCATGTAAACAAATGTAATTCGCTTAGAAAATTCAATTGAAGAGCAAAATTCGTAAAATAATGTCTCTGATAGTAGACTGTGGTTTACGCATAACTTAACGAAGAAAATGGTGTGAAAGTTTTCATGTAAAGGAACACGAACGGATCTTTTTAGCATAGGTCACAGAGTGAAAGTAGTTTAATTTGTTAACAATGAACCCTAGAACTACTTTCATTCTATGACCTATGCTAAAAATTTCTTTTTATGTTCCTTTACATGAAAACTTGTTGGACACCCCCGAAACAAGTAACGCTCCGCCATCGAAAGAGAAACGAGGCGGAGTTCGTTTGGACGCCCCTCGTCTTGAAGTCTCACACTTAAAAGTGTTTTGACTTGACAAGACATTCAGATCGATAGCACCAGTTTTCCTACGAAATAAATTATGAAAACTTGAGATTTATTTTACAATAATCCCAATTCTCTATTTTTGGATTATAAAAGAGTTTTTGAATATGTTTATGTTCAAATTTACCTATTTCTATGATTTTTAAGGACGTATTTAGAGGTCTGAGGAGCGAAGCTACACTTTTTTTTAACGGAGATACACTAGCGTGTCTCCTACACGTACACATCCGACGCTCTGATATATTCAAATATATTCTCATTTCAGATTTATTTTCTAAAGAGCTGAACTGTTGTTTGTTTCACGGTTTTTAAAAAGTTTTTTAGTATATTTTTGTTCAAATTTACGAGTAAAATTAATATTTGGTGAACATTTTCGAGGCCTCTTAAATAAGGATACCCCGGGAGCAGCGGCCTTTCCGCCTTCTCCCAGATGCTACTGATGGCAACCCAAGTTGTGAAGATAATCCTACACAAGATTAGGAAATGTACTTTATGTAAAATCCGTTTTTTTCCTACATTTTTCAGATTGTGTTGTAAGTATACTCGTCAGCAGACGTATGTTTAACAAATTCAGTCTGCTAAACACTCACGATATAACTTGTAATAATATTGAAGTATGTCATATGATTATCTACTCTACTCGTATTGCAGAAGGAAAAGTTATACTGAAATAGTGTGTAGAAATATTTTTACATTTCGTGGGGACGTAAAACGACTGTTACATAATATTTGGAATGGCTGTATATTTCTTTGTGGCGTAGTTTCTTCAAAATATTTATCCAGATTACATTATTTATAATTAAACATTGCCTACGATTCAAATGACGTTTCGATCAAGATGTGAGAGATAGGTGTAATGTGGGCTCGGACATATACATCTTGCATATTCTATTGCAGCTGACTTTCTTTGAATATTTCGAATATTTAAGTGCATTTTAATTGTATTATAGTGCATATTTTGGTGTATTTAGCGCATATTTGTATCATATTTGTCTTCGTGGGGCCATTTGAGTTTAATTTAATAGTGCATATAATTGTAATTAAAAAAAAAAGATTTTTAGTTTGAACTCTGTAATTTTTGAGGCTAAATTACTGTAGTCAATCATAAGTTAGATGTTTTTTAATTTTTTTAAAATATGACTGAGTTCGAAATATGCGCACTAACGTTTCCAGAATATGCATTTAATTGGATTAGTTGCGCATATTTTCGAAACGTTAGTGTTCATATTTTGAACTTGGAAGGCATGTCAATCCGAGACCTGATTAGCATACCCCAATAATATTATTGCAATTATTACCGTTTTTTGGCTTATTGTATTTGTAAAAAGTTTCAGATTTTTTTCGCAGCGGATTTGTCGTAAAAGTATGTGTAAAGGAATTAAAAGTGAGATTAAATTTCTTTTCTTTCGTCTTAACATGTGAAGGTTTTTTTTGAAACGGTGTAGATATGTTACTTTTTTTATAAACTATTCAACGTCGATTTATTGTTGTTTTTTTAAAAAATTTTAATGTATATTTTCCTTTTTCATCCAACGTATCAAAATATTATTTAGTAATTTGAGTGGAAAGTTACAGCTTTAACGATGAGAGTTTTGAGATGAGAGGTATTGTTAGATCAGAAGAGAAAACGACGATAGTATGTTAGTCATGTTTAGCTCCCTTTCTCCACCAGAACCATAGGTATTGTTACAGTCAGGAGATTATTGCGCATTTAATATGATTGATATGAAAGGATCGATCTGTGTTCGGATAATTTCGTTCTAAAAAATATTTTACGTAAATTTATCATAATTGCATTACATACAATTTATAACACAATCGATGAATTAATGAAATTTGTTAATTTAATTACATTTTTATTAACTATGTATTAAAACAACAAATCATTGTGCATTTTTGTTGTGTATATTTTTGTGACTTTTAGTATTATTCTACTTGGAAACAGAGCAACGCTCGCTTTTATTCAATTAAAGTCATTTTTTAGTGAATGAATTCTTGATATATTGATTATTTTACCGGTGTGTTATTTTTTGTGAAATTCTTAGGTCTAATCTTTGATCAGAGATTGAATTGGATTCAACATCTAACAGACCTAAGAGCAAGAACATTAAAATCTCTGAATTTATTGAAGTGCCTGAGTAGCAGGTAATGGGGCGCTGATCGCTACTCCCTGCACCAGTTTTATCGAGCATTCATAAGATCTCGGCTCGATTATGGCTGCGTTGTATATAGCTCTGCTCGTGCAAGCTATTTAAAGAAGTTGGATAGTGTCCACCATGCCGGAATTCGACTAGTTACGGGAGCATACCGCACTAGTCCCATTCCGAGTTTGTATGTCGAGAGTGGCGAACCATCTCTTTCCCTCCAGCGGCAAATCCTCATGCTACGACAGTTTTGCCACTTGCAAACCGTACCCGACAATCTGGTGCACAACGCGGTTTTTCATCCATCATCTTCTTCAATCCGTTTCTACAACAACAGACTGAGAGCAACCAAACCTTTTGGATATCGCTCCAAACAAATTTTGGGAACCTTAAATATACGCACACCTAATGTGTTACAATAAGGTTTTAGTAAGATTCCCCCTTGGGCTTTGCACAAGCCGAAGATTATTTTCGACCTTCTGCATCATGACAAGAAGAACACTCCAGCTCCGATGTTGAGGGTATACTTTCACCTTATCCTCGACAAACACCGGGTCCGTATTCCTGTGTTTACCGACGGGTCGAAGCAAGCTGATGGTGACGGCTGTTCCGTGGTTTTTCCCCGTGAGACTTACGGCTACTGTCTAGGCGACCTATGCAGCATTTACACCGCTGAGTGCTACGCCATATTGAGAGCATTGCGATCAACAAAGTTATCCGGCGGATCACATTTCCTGATTTGTTTTGATTTGGTGAGTGCCCTCCAAGCAATCCAGAATATGTATCCGGCTGGTACGTTGGTCCAGAACATTAAGGAAGTGCTTCTCTCACTGCAAGGTGATGGAAAGAATATAATGTTTTGCTTGATTGCCGGGGACGTGGGTATTAGAGGAAATGAGGAAGCAGACGTTTCCGCAAAGTCGGCATGCGTCAGGACTCGCGTGGATTTCTCCACGATTCCAAAACGAGATCTCCTAAATTCCGTCAAGATAAGGATTCTGAGTGAATGGAGCAATGAGTGGTTAACTGTTTAAATAACTTATAACAATTTCAAAAACTATTTTCTTGCATGATTGTGTTGCCGTATGGCTCATAATAATTAAGTTTTATGTGTACTCAACTTTGGAACGGTTGTGTACATTAATTCTGTAGCCCCATCCTGGCCCGGGTCTTTCTCCGTTTTTCCTTCGGGTAGAGCCGGATTTCTTATTCAGGGATTTGTAGGCTTTGTCTAGGGGCGTGTTTATTGTAACAATAAATCGTGAATTTAGTGTTTTTTCAACTCTTATGTTTTTTAAACACTATACTCAGAATAATCTATAGTTCGATAATAACTTGTACATGTAAATTTACAAACATATTTGCGTTAAATTCCAAACATATTGACATTATATATGTATTATAACTCGCAGCTAACTTTCTATCTTATCTAGGAACTTTTTCTGAATTTTTTGAATCCGCCTGTGCCTTAGGGCCCTTGATCGGAATTGAGGGGATGGTCCCTTACTTGCTTCCGGAGAGTAAATTAGTTTATTGTCCTCCACGTGATCATACGCAGTTTGTACTGTTTTTTGACAATAAATGTATTATTATTATTATTAAAAAATCATCAACTTCGGACATTTTTCCAGGTAACCCCAATTTTAAGAACAGGTTGACTGGACTATTTAACTAAATGTAATCTATCTCAATGCTGTCGAGTACTATGTGCATGCCTTCAAAACATTTTAGTTTCAAACTATTGTTGATATTTTTATCGTTTTTATGTGCTTATGTTTTAAAATATTAATCTTTTACGAAACTGGTGTCGAGAAAATAGTGCTTTGAGCATTTTTTATAATTCATATTTGTATATTAAGATAAGTAATATAATTTTTTAGGAATTATTTATTTCCAAACAAAGCGACTTAAGGCACTGAAAGTAGGGTAGGATGATAACATTTGATTAAATACTTTCTTTTACCCCAGGAATTGAGCGATTTATTCTCTGAACCGATGCCTCATATTTGTATAGAAATCTAAATGTATATCCTATATTTGTTTGAATGTAAAAAGTTTGCGTTAGTAAGTAATTAAAAATTGTTCAATTTGAAGTTTTTTTTCTAATAGCCGCTTATTCGTCTTAAAACAATTAAATTATGCGATGAAGAACTGTACGAAAAATTTTGAGTGTTTAGTCCAACTGTTGTGAACTTAATCGGTGTTGTTGTCGTCAAAAAATGAATCCCAAAAAAGAGTAATAAAATGATTGTAAAAGTCAAATAATGGTAAAAATCAAAATGGTAACTTCTGTGATTTAGATGTGTAATATATTAAATTAAACAAAAATTTCGACGTTGTTTTCATAGAATCTATTTATTGTCAATTATATATTGTTAAAGAATGATAAATTAAAAGTCGTTTGTATGTTGCTCATTGTTTTCTGAATCATACAGAAAACTCTTAAATTCCGAGTTCAAATCTCGGTCTCGTCTCTCATTTTCAGTCAACATGATATAATTAATGTGTTACCTGGCGGTGTGATTCTCGGCAATTGAAGAGATTTCTGTATGAAGGAAAAACAATTTCATGTGTTATTTTTGAAATTTTCATTATCAATTTCGGTTTGTATAGTCTTCATTCAATCCTTGAAATATGGTGACTCGTATATTTATTATCTCAACAAAGAAACAATACGCTTCTGATACATTTATATAATAACACAATTCTTATCCGTAGTTTACTTATTTCCGGTTTTTTAAAACCTACTTTACGATCCCATTTCACAGAAGAAAAATGGTATTTGATACTTCATATTGCAAATATCTCCGTAATCGCTGGACGCCCTGAAATAGATATTCTATTGTGAACTTCATCAAGTTGTTACTCGAGGAGAAAATGTTACTTGGGCGGGAGGGTTTCTGCCGGAAGATTAATGCAAAATGGATTCTAGGAGGATAATTGATTTGGGGAGAGAGAGAGAGAGAGAGAAGTTTATTTATAAAAAAAGTGTTGGTTTATTGCTTTCTGAATGTGTTTTGACTCGTAAATTTCTGTTATATTTATTTTCTATTTCTAGTATATACGCGTGAGTGTTAAAGAAGTGATTTGAGTGAAGGTGTGTAGCTTATTGAGATTTGTCTATCTTGTATTTTATTTTATTTTTGTGGAGTTTTACGGCTCGTCGACATCTAGGTCATTAGAGCCCTAAAAACTTGTACAGGTAGGGAAAATGCAGTTGCGCACTAGGGAGAGATTTGCGTGTGGGACTCGCCGAATGGCTTAACCGTACCCACTAAAAACCCTCCTGAATTACAACATGCCAAAACATATCTCAAAACCAAAAATTGTTTGAGGACAAAAAATGAGTGGGGGACAAAAATTGAGGAAAACGAATGATAACATAGCCCTAATAGCGTCGGGATCGAAAAGAACAAGAGGTGACCAAGAAAGGTCAGGAAAGAGAAAGGAAGAAGCCTTACACAAGTAAGTGGAAGTAATGCCATACTCAGCTCGGGGCCCCATGTTTGCCAAACACGAACCTACTAGATGTAAGTCTCCTGGGGGTTATATTTTATTGCGTGTAAGTGTACTTTAAGACATAGCAAAATTCCTCCCAGTTTGGCCAATATAGTGAACCTCAGTTTCCACATTTAAAATTATATGTGTCACATTTATTTCGGTTTGATGTCTGCAGTGTGTAGGAAAGTCAGTATCTTAGGAGATTCTGAGGTACAAATGCGATGTGTATATAATGTTTCTTCATAGCGTTCTACATTAGCCACGGTGACGATCTAGAGATATCGAAGTATGACAGCCAACGGTGGAGACCGATGGTGAAGGAGGAAAATGATGGCTAGAGAGACACGAACGTGGCAGGAATGAATGGGCGGGCAGGTATGTAGTCCGCGGACGTCCTTGAGGCCGGCACAAGAAACGTATTGGGTGCTAATGTCTTTGTTGCCGTGATGGACTATCAATCATTAGTCCCGTACATTTCAATGTATGTATTATAATTCGCCCGAGTATCCATTACGGCCATATCATCGTACGAGAACCAAGAGACAGGAACTTTGAACGCGAGGTCATTCCGGGTTAAGTAACCAACTCCCCGACACACGCAAATACGCAAATATTTTTCCATCATTGAGTGTCTTATCTTAAGGAATGAAAGTACCTTTTTGACACTGCAGAATTCACACTGGATAATGTTTCTCGAGTGCTTGTGTGCGTGTCAGATACAGCTCATTTATTTATGCTTCTTCAATAGTAAAATTCTTATATGTATGTATAGGGAAATAAAAATAGTTGTTAAAGCAGATGCTCTTAAAAATTTATATATTTATTTATCATTAACATGCTCTTTAATGAAGTTAATGTTGCGAAGGACAGTTCAATGTGTATCATTTTATAAAAGTAAAAGTCATCATACTTCGAGAAATTCAACTTAAAAAAAATAATATGAACGGAAATGCACGGAGTTCATTAGTTTGTTTTGTATTAGTCGCAGTAAATTAATTAATTGTCCTCAACGTGGTCATACGCAGGTTGTATCAGCTCTCTTGACCGTAAATTGATTATATTTATTTATTTATTGTTAGTCTAACTGTCTTGATGTTGGTACACAACCTGTGCTCAATGTACCCAACGCATTTTTACTTCGCCTTCTTCATCCATAAGAGTAATAATAAGGGCACCTCGCGTTCTGTTGGCAATATATTCGAAATTGAATTCCTAACCAAACTCGGACAACAATCAATTCACTTGCTCCTGTGTCGCTGTTCTGTTCTTTCTGCATCGAGCGTGCGGAACGAATACTTTGTGTTTTTGTTTGTTGTTATTAACTTGTATTGCTTTACTGCAAATAGTCGCCTTTGTGACTACTATTAATATTATTTGGATATTACTTAAATTCTTTGTGATTTGTTTCGTAGAGGTTGGCAGTTTAAGACAACCATATTGAATGATTTTAGACAAAGTATCGAGACTTTGAGTATATACATGTTACACATGAAATATGTAAATGCTGCAGACATGAATTACAATCACATTTTTTGCAGCTATATTGTGTGAATCGCAAGCAAGGAACGCAACGTTTCCTTTTCTTGTTCCCAGAGGCTGATTCTTTTTTAGGACGCACGCAGTTCGATTCCGGCTAATCTGGAGCAAAATAAAACAAACATAAACGGAGCTATAAGTGAATTTTTCGGTTTCAGGAGCGTCACAAGAGGTACTGAGCCACACAATTTTCTAAAACAATTCCATCATCAGCATATGCCAGAAAAGAAGGTATCATGTACCGGAGAGATATATGCGAGTACTGCATGGTTTATACATAGCATTTTTAATGTGTCTGTTTAAGGTAACGAAATTTACCCGATTATTAGGGGAATTCCTTTCGAAACAATGTAACTAAATCTCTTGATGAGAACACTGATTCCGTTGAGATAGTTCAACGGTTGAAGTGGATCAGAGTGCACGTATTTCTTAGCGGTGCCCTCTTCATTATGTGTGGTTGTCTAGGACGCTTCTTCATACATCACATCGAATTAGTGAGTGATTTTTTTATTACTAGATATTCTAACCAGAAATATTTCTAGTAAGTTATTTTGATATTCACTAGATGAAAGAATGCGACATTTTTTGGTAAAATTAGGTAGATTCTAGCATCTTACATGTTACAGAGTATGTCAATTGAGTACATTTTATTGGAACTAAACCTGCAGAAGATCAGAAATCCGTATGCGGGTCGTAATATTTGAAATCTCGATATATAATGTTTTTATAAATCATTTAGAGAAAAAAAGAGTAGTCGTTTAATGCTGATTTAAAAAAAAGGAATATAAACTCTTTATTATTTGACAATCAACAGTATTGTTTCTTTAAAGTGCTGACGCAATTTTTGAGTTTTTTTAATTTTATGGTTGCATTGTACACGTAAGATTTTTGTCTCAGATGAAGAAGTAGTTTTTGTAATAGGAGGGACTTCTAAAGATTTATTGTAAAAGAATCAGTTTTTTTATAATGAGCTAAATTTTTACTGAGATCATTTACGGTTCCTGACTTACGTTGTTTTGATATTCAATAACTACGTTGCGTCTACGATTTTGTTAGTTTTTTGTTTCATCTTCTACATAAAAGTCAAAAATGTTTATGTTTACGATATGTTCTCATGTTTTGTGGGCTGTAACCAATTCTCCATGAAAATCTATTCATGTGATTGATAATAAACCTGACGAAGTCTAAAACCTGTTGTCGAAACGTTGATTGTAAATATAGTATTACAAATGTATTAGGAAAAGTCGTATAGTGATTACTGCGATATTCTACCATAAATTAAAATGTGTCGTTTGCCTAATGTTGTAAGTAGGGTTGCAATCAACAATATCTCAAATATAGGAGACCAATAACCCTGGAGTATGGAGCTACATCCCGGACATTACTTTTATGTAACATGATTTCTTTTCTTCACAGTTTAAAATTAAATTAAATTTGTAATTATTACATTAAGATTGAAGTTCGTTACCAACTAAGTCTTCAATAATGACCCAATTAACACGTGGTTCGTTCAAGAAGGAATTCGGATGGTTTCGATCGGTACCGAACTGTCCGGCGCATGCCCTGAAACGAATTTACAGTTCGGCGTCGTTGTAGCAGGCGTTATTCGAGTTGCAAAAGGAACGATAATATTGCCATGTGTACGATGTAACTTTGTAAGATAAGGCGATTTGTACGATAATTTAACGGAAGTACATGTCCATGACTAAATGCACAAAAAATTGAATATTTTTTTCGAAATTAAAAATTAGATCAAACATCAACACCACTATACTTACGTAGAGTATAGTGTTAGTTGACTATTGCACCTTTAACAATATGTTACGTAGTTAGGCCTTATCAGATCGTCGATAATATCTTCTCATCTAACAATGCAAGCTGCGTAAATGAGGTGTTTGGTTTCATTTACACTACGGTGGGTAAGCTATTCTCACGAATCGAGGAAATTTTTCGGTCTCTAATAATTTAATCGTTTAAAACTGTGGGCCCAGGAAAAAAAGGGATCGTGTCCTGCTTAGAAATTGCCCCAAATTTTTAGCAAACGGCTGCGTATTTTTAGAAAGTTTTGATATTGGTAAATGTTCCAATCATGTAATTACCGGATGAAAACAACAAGAGAGTGGGATGATATTTCGGATAGGTGAGCATTCATGTCTATTTTATTCTTTATCATAACTATTTTAATTTAATGCAAATATTGAAGTAATCAATTATATTAGAATGTGTAATATTTTTTTTGTACGACTCCCCACTAATTTAAGATGTTTTTTTTTGTGTATCTATTTACTCAATTTAAACGAATGTTGTTCTTTGGGGAGAGTGGGGCAATAAGATGCAAATGGCGTAATAAAATGAATAAACAAGTTTAATGTTAAATTTGCAGTTTAGTTTTCGGCTCTCGCGGACTCATTAGTAAACTTCGTAGTCACAGTCATGCCATTGACGATTTACATCAACTGATTAGCAACCAACTTTGATTGTCTGCATTTATATCCCATCCTGGCCCGGGTTTTTCCCATCCTGGCCCGGGTTTTTCTCCGGTTTTCCTTCGGGTAGAGGCGGATTTATCATACAGGTTCTCTAGGCTTTGTCTAGGGGCGGGTCTATTGTAACAATAAATCGTGAATTTAGTGTTATTTCAATTCTTTTGATTTTTAAGCACTATACTCAGAATAATCTATAGTTCGATAATAACTTACATGTAATTTTTTGCTTAAAATTACAAACATATTGACATTCTATTAGTATTATAACTCGCAGCTAACTTTTTATCTTATCTAGGAATTTTTGCTGAATTTTTTGAATCCGCCTCTGCCTTAGGGCCCTTGATCGGAATTGAGGGGATGGTCCCTTACTTGCTTCCGGAGAGTAAATTAGTTTTTTTTTTCCCTCCACGTGGTCATACGCAGTTTGTACTGTTTTTTGACAATAAATTTATTATTAACATATAATACACAATTTGGGCATCATGTAACTGAAGTACAATTCCCTACGAATATTGTTCAAATGTAAGAACTGAAGTAAAGAAACACCCTTTTGAGATATATGAGTCAAGTAGTGATGCCAATAACCCTGACGAAGAGTCCGAAGAAATTTTACATTATTTCAGCGTTTATTTTTTACAATTCCCACATACCAGACATTCCGAATAATTCATTTCTATTAGAATAAGTCTTTCCTCAACAGTTTATATTTTAATAAAATGTAGGTTGGTTTGTCACTTTCATCACTTAGATTTGGAATCATCTTTGTGAAGGAAATAATTTGTAAATAATCTGACTTGAGTTTTTTCAATTGTTTATTAACTACCTAAGATGATTTGCGTCAAACGATAATATATGATAGTTTTAATTATATGTTTTAAAACATTGTTCAAGTTCTTAAAATATTGTTCAAAGCCATGGAAACGTATTCTATACAATACACTGTGACACAAAATTAGCGGTGCACGCAGTATATGCCAACGTTTTTTGTTTTACTTGTGAAGATGAATTTCTCTCGACGTATCCCCAAAAGCTAACAGGACCCCCCTTTACGGTAACTTGAAGTGCCACGCATGAAAAATTGAGCATGTGCAAACGATTTGCCCTGGTTGGCGGAAATTTTACTATGCAAACAATAATGATTTGTACGGAAGCGAATTTATTGTTTAATTATTCGATTATTTTTTAAAGCAAGGTAAATAACTGTTGCAAACATATAACAGCTCGTTAGTTAGAAAAATCGAAGAAGTTGATTTCGTGAATACGCTCATCTTCAAAATGTATCAGTTTTTGTGCCGAAAATTTGATATTTTATTCCTTTTAATATAAAATGATTTGGAAAAAGCGTGAAACATATTATTTGTATATGATTTTCTTTTATAGGATTTTATTATCTAATTTTTCGATTAACTTTTTTTTAAAGCATGGTAAACAATTGTGCCAAACATGTAATAGTTTGTTACTAGAAAAATCGAAGAAAGTAGATTTTGTTCGTAAATTTATCCAGAATTTATCAACCTTTTTTTACTTTATTCCGTTCGACATAAAATATTTTGGATTTAGCTTTAAACATATTATTTCACTTTATTGCATATGATTTTCTTAATTTTAATAAATTCTTTACGGAGGCTCAGTGCAGGTTATCATTAAAGGAAATAATCTCACTGAAATGCAGCAGTCGGTCAGCAACAAAAAATTTTCTTGCACTAGAATGTGAAGATTCTTCAGAAATAATGTTTGGAATAAATTTTGTTTTGAGAAAAGTGATTAGATTGTACAGACTGGTTAATATTATATTTTATGAATGATTTGTAACGTAATATTAATTTTCTCATTTGTAACGTAATATTAATCCTATTTCTAAGTAACTTCAACTTTTCTTGCTTAAAATCATTCGTAAGAAATCACATTAACATCTTAATGAACTAAGAGTGTATGATTGATCTGATATTGAAATATTTGAACATGACGATAAACATGTGAAAAAAATATCCCCCCCCCAGGGGACTTACATCTAGTAAGATACCCTAGCGTCGGGATCGAAAAGAACAAGAGGTGACCAAGAAAGGTCAGGAAAGAGAAAGGAAGGAGCCTTGCACAAGTAAGTGGAAGAAATGCCAGACTCAGCTCGGGGCCCCGTGTTCGCCAAACACGTACTTACTAGATGTAAGTCACCTGGGGGGAATATATATTTTTTCACATATGTTTATCGTCATGTTCAAATATTTCAATACCAGATCAATCATACACTCTTTGATTATTAAGATGTTAATGTGATTTCTTACGAATGATTTTAAGCAAGAAAAGTTGAAGTTATTTAGAAATAGGATTAATATTACGTTACAAATGAGGAAATTAAAAGAAGATACATTCATAAAAGGGTCAGACACATATTAACGTGTATGTAATGGAAAGTGTACAAGAAGATGACAGGTTTTGAGAAATATCGAGGATACGATACGGTGCCCACCACATATGATGTGGGTTTTCTTGTATTTTTAAAATTCATTCAGCAAATTTCTAATGAGGTTCTTAAAGAAACTATATATTTCATGTATAGCAGTTCTATCGTATTTCTTTTTCTTGATCAGTATGTACAAATCAATGATTTAAATGATCTTGACTTTGGAGAGCCTTAAAGAGCAAAGAAAAAAGTCATTGGCGTACTTGCTAAACTTCGTAAGCACTTTTGTCATCGTATTACAGAATCAAGGATATATTGTAGGGTGTCCCTATGAGGTAAACATATCGTTACGACTGTGGGTAACTAAGAAATGATTCTGGTGGCCCACATGAGACTTCGCCTAGTGCAGCGTTTTCCATATAATCTTAACCCGTAACCCTGTAATCCACATATTGATCGAAATAATCACTTTGAAATATCATTTTTTCTGCGGTATGTCCACCATCTTCAAGATTTTTCTATGTACTTCAAGATGATGAATTAATGAATCATCACCTGATATTCTTCGAAATTTTTAATGTTACATTTAATTTCAAATGTATTTCCTGAAGTACGTAGATATATCCATATAAAAAAACAATGAATATTTGCATTTGTGTTTTAACAAAAGTTCCAGTCCCAGCCATCGTTTTAAACAAGCAATCTATGTTCTGACAATTGGTTTTAGAATGTACTAGTTTCATTTCTGCAGCTCCATATATCTCTAGATGCTTTGTTTAGTACCTATCCATGACTCTTTTCAGAACAATTTAATTTATACTCTGGTTTCTAAATGACATTTTCGACATGAACATTCTAGAAAATTATCTACTTCAGAGATGGAAAACGTCGTCAACGTCAGAAGCGAGTGAAGGAAATGTATTTGAAGAGGTGTGAATTCAGTCAGACATTGACTGACTCGGTTTTTGTTTGTACAGTAATTTAAAGTGCGACGATATTTTTCTTTCGTCGACTGGCTCGAATGACCTATTGGATGCATTCCTTTTTTACTATTCTGCCTAGAATGATTGTGAAGTTATAAATACATATGTGAAGGTATCTCTTTCTTTTTTATAAACATGACCTCTGTTTTTATAACTACGTTATTCCTTTTTTTTTTTTTGCTTGTTTGATCATTTATTTAAAATATGTTCACTAATGACTCAATTGTAAATGGGCGTCAATGGCCTTCGTTAGAGAAACGCCATTAAACCTAACTACCTTTTCATCGATCTGGATGAGTGGTGGCGAACTCTCTTTCACTTAATCACATACGCACATGCACCATTGATTAAAATACAAACAATTACTATAGTTGAACTTCTTGCATTCGTATTTTGTTAAGACTGAAATAATCTAAAGTGTTTTATGAAAAATCTACCAATATTATTACGCTGAAATTATCATTTCATCAAATTTTATTATTTTACTACCCTAATTTGTACAAAAAATGTATTATGATATGAAATATATTTTTACGAGTCGATATTAAATATGACGAAGAATGAATTATGTTATTAATTTCCTGAGTAAAGACGGTGATTGAATTTCTTTGATTATCCTCGTGTGCTATAACCCTGAACTACATTAGCCATGTAGATTAACGTTAGTGACTTCGTGGGTACTTATTAAGCCCAAAAACAAAAAGCTTCTAAAACATTTTTTTTTATCTTTGAGAAATTATAAGTATTATCATTTTTGAAAATGAAGAATCATTAAAATAAAACATACCTGAACAATTAAGAGTTGTATTTGTTACCTCTTAGAAACTACTTTATTATATTTGTTTCAATAAGAAAAAAAGGCTTCTTATGATCAAGTAATGGAAAGTAAATTTTAAAGTAAGAAACTGACGATGAATTTCTATAAAAGTAATAAGAGTTATTTTTGATCAATAATTGTAGACTTAACATACCATTGAATCCACTGTCATAATTAATTATCGATCTTTAAGTGATGTCTTTTAACCATGAATACTACGAAATTTGACTTGAGTCAACGTGGATATTAATACTATGCTGTTGCGGTTTGACACTATATCAGGTGTGTATCTCCTTACCTCCGGCGGCAAAACCTCATGCTACGACACTTTTGCCACTTGCAAACTTTACCCGACAATCTGGTGCACAAGGCGGTTTCTCATAAGTATCTCTTACTACTTGATGATGAACCCGTTTGGAAACCTTAAATATACGCACACCTAATGTCTTACATCAAGGTTTTAGTAAGTCTCCCCCTTGGGCTTTGCAGAAGCCGAAGATTATTTTCGATCTTCTGCATCATGACAAGAAGAACACTCCAGCTCCGATGTTGAGGGTATACTTTCAGCTAATACTCTACAAACACCGGGTCCATATCCCTGTGTTTACGGACGGGTCGAAGCTGGCTGATGGTGCCGGCTGCTCAGTGGTATTTCCCCGTGAGACCAGTGGCTACCGTCTAGGCGACTTGTGCAGTGTTTACACTGCCGAGTGCTGCGCCATATTGCGAGCATTGCGAACTACAAAGTGCTCCGGCGGATCACATTTCCTGATTTGTTCTGATTCGCTGAGTGCCCTTCAAGCAATCCAGAACATGTATCCGGCTGATAAACTGATCCAGAACATCCAGGATGTACTTTTCTCACTACAAAGTGATGGAAAGAACATAATGTTTTGCTGGGTTCCGGACATGTGGGTATCAGAGGAAATGAGGAAGCAGACATTGCGCAAAGACGGCATGCATCAAGAATCGCGTGGATTTCTCCACGATTCCAAAACGAGATCTCATAAATTCCATCGAGTTGACGATTCTGAGTGAATGGATCAATGAATGGTTAGCTGTTGAAAGGAATAAGCTCCGACTTATCAAATCTTTTGTTAAGTCATTGAGCAGTACCTGTAGGCCAGATCGGCGGGACGAGGTCTTGGTGACCCTCCTGCGCATAGGACATTGTCCTCTCACTCATAAGTATCTCTTTACTACTTGATGAACCCGTTTGTGAGGAATGTAGCTGTTCTCTGACAGTGCGTCACCTACTAACTGATTACAGATGATACTTAAGTATACGGAGACAAATTGGTCTGGCTGCAGATTTACCAACAATTCTCGGAAATGAAACGGTTAATGTTAATAAACTATTGAATTTTATGAGTAGATCGGGGCTCCTCCTACAAGTTCTCGGGAGGGTTTAAAATTTGCATTCCCTTTTCATCTTT
>NNCF01125779.1:42571-54471 GCA_002313205.1 Laupala kohalensis | reverse complement strand
TAGTTGTAAGTGAATTAATTGTACACTTTAAGTTCAAAAAAATCGTTGAAAATCTTCGAATTGAAAAATGAATATTCGCCTGATGTGCGTCTCTATTATTGTGTTTGTATCCTATCTTGATTATTCCGTGTGTAACTTCTGTCATTTATACTTTAAATAATATGTGATTTTAATATGCCATGTGGTGCCCCTCTTTATAGTTAAATAATTCAGCTTCAGTGAAATATACTTGGAGATGTTCTTGAGGATTGGTCGACTGGATTCTTATATCTTTTACATGCCAGCGTTTCGAATACGCATTTTATTAATCATCATGGCTGTACGCACCAGATAACAATTAATATAATTACATTATGTACTGAATGTATGATTTACCTTATATTTAACACAAAGCAATGAAGTAAAGTTATGCAACATAAGTATTCGCAACATCGGTCAACCAGTGAGTGCAATTAAAATTAAATCCACTTGACGATTTTTGTAGCAATGTGCATGTGTTTACTACCCAAAGAGTGGTATGCAGAATTCAAAGAGCATGAGCTCTATGACGGAAACAATTAGTCTAAAGCAAGTATGTTTCTACACGTAGGAAATGGTATCACAATTCTTCTTATTGTAAAATGAATAAGGCGAGGTGAAACAGTTTTCTAAATTTGGAGTTACGGACGCAAAAATTTATTAAGCGGGTTAATTTGAAAATAGATTTTTTTGTAAGTGGGGTAAATTGATTTTTTCCTATTCTTAAGCAGACGTTTCCGCGAAGGTGGCATGCCCCAAGAATCGCGCGGATTTCCCCATGATTCCAAAACGAGATCTCATAAATTCTAGTAAGTTTAGGATTCTGAGTGAATGGAACAGTGAGTGGTTAGCTGTTGAAAGGAATAAGCTCCGACTTATCAAATCTTCTGTTAAGTCATGGAGCAGTTCCTGTAGGCCAGCCCGGCGCGACGAGGTCTCACTGACCCGCCTGCGCATAGGACTTTGTCCTCTCACTCATAGGTATCTCTTACTACTTGATGATGAACCCGTTTGTGAGGAGTGTAGCTGTTCTCTGACAGTGCGCGACCTACTAACTGATTGCAGAAGATACTCAAGTATACGGAGACAAATTGGTCTGGCTGCAGATTTACCAACAATTCTCGGAAATGAAACGGTTAATGTTAACAAACTATTGAATTTTATGACTAGATCGGGGTTCCTCCCTCAAGTTCTCGGTAGGGTTATAAATTTGCATTCCCTTTTTATCTTACCTGTCTTCTTTGTTTTCAACCTTTGTTTCTGTAATTAGAAAATATAATATTTAGAAATTGTTTTCCTTTTTTGTGAAATAATGTATTTTAATTGTGTTTTCTTTTCTTTCATCTTTCTATTTAGATATTTGTTGATTTCAGGAGGGGTTTTTAGTGGGTATGGTCGAGATATTCGGCGAGTCCCACACACGGAGAAGAGTCATTACGGCTCTTCTCTAGGGTGCGAAACTGCATTATTCCCTAGTCTCATGGGCTCTAATGACCTCGATGTTGACGAGCCCTAAAGTCCCTTGTCCCCCACCAAAAAAAAAACAAAAAAACTAACACAGGGCTGCGAGCTGAGTCTGGCATTACTTCCACTTACTTGTGCAAGACTCCTTCCTTTCTCTCTCCTGACCTTCCTTGGTCACCTCTTGTTATTTTTGATATCGACGCTATTAGGGCTAGGGTATCTTTCATTTTCCTCTTTCTTCTTTTTTATAAATGTTTTAAGTAAAGCTTTGTGATATGTTGGGATACAAGTTTTGAGTTGTAATTCAGGAGGGTTTTTAGTGGGTATGGCTGAGTTATTCGGCGAGTCCCACACGCGGGGAGAGTTATATTGGCTCTCCCTAGTGCGTAACTGCATTTTCTCTATCTATACAAGTTTTAAGGGCTCTAATGACCTCGATGTTGACTAGTGCTAAAGGTCCCTCCCCTCACACACACAAACACACGCACAAATCCACCTTAGGACTGTGAGCGCGGCCGTTGGGCCTCTAGGATCTCTTCCGCCTCCTACTATATTCCATTACCGTGCCCGGTAATGCAACTCCAACATGATATCTTCACCCCCATACATGGGACTGACTCGGTGTTTGGTATGTCCCTTCCGCCTGCTCCGCCGTTCTAATGGAGTCCATTTCTACCTTCGCAGCCGTTGAGATCTTCTGCCGTCTCCGTCCTTCCTCTATATTGTTAAATTCAATGGTACTTAATACCGCAAAGACCAGGTCGTCTTCATCCCCTGCGAACGAACAGACGTGATGAAGTGATCCTTACTCATTTGGAATTGACCATTTCTATCTTACCCATGGTCATCTCTTACGCGGTGAACCGCACTCCATCTGTTAGAGTTGCAACACAACAGTAACCGTTCTTTTGGAGTGACCCTGATGTAGTATCAGGTGACGGAGATATAATCTACCTAATAGATTGGACGATTTGTTTGGGGGAGGTAATCTACTCTCTTAATGCCTTTTAGATTCCTATTGATATATGGCATTTGGCTCAGTATCTAACATTTATTGACATCTGATGTCTGTAAATTTTAGTTACTGGATTTAATAATGTGTTGGATTTTTCGCTTTTTGTGTATAGAATTAGTCTATAGTGACCTCTCTTATTTTAGAATATGAGTGTTTTTATTCTTTTCTTGAAAATATTTTACCCTTTTTTACTAATGATATTAAAGAAAGGACATCAAGGGTCTTAGTTGTCGAAACGCTTTACATAACTCACACGATATAAAAATGTAGTATCTGATCTTTCTTCGTATGTCATTACTGAAATCCATATTCGAAACGGGGCTCCACCCACAAGTTCTCGGGATGGTTTGGATTTAAATCTCTTTCTTGCCCTTTACTTTGAATTAACATTTTATCTCTCTCAATTTAATTTGTCTTCTTGATTTTCGGTTTTGTTTAAAAATATTTGTATATATTGTAATTCAGGAGGGTTTTTAGTTGGTATGATCCAGTCATTCGGCGAGTCCCACACGCGGGGAGAGGGATGTTGGCTCTCCCTAGTGCGTAATTGCATTTTCCCTACCTGTACAAATTTTTAGGGCTCTAATGACCTCGATGTCGGCGAGTCGTAAAGCCCCACAAAAACAAAGTAGTATATAATACTCGTACTATATTAAACAGTATTCTATAAAAATACTCAGAAGAGCATTTTCGAGGAAATGAAAGTAACCCGATACACGTTCGTTGGAGTCAACAATGAGGCAAGTGAACATGAGACAAAAGTCCAAAGTTACTGTGGCGAATCACAGCGCGGCACTGTGCAACACTGACTCACGTCTTGGCAGTTTAACGGTTGATGTAGAGCGAAGAACGCTTGTTCATTGCGGGCTCAGTTCACTGTGTGTGGTTCTGCATAATGCCTCCTGATATATCGCATCGAAGTAGTGAGTGATTTTTGTTACTAGATATTGTAGCGGTAAATGTTTGTTTAATTATTTTTATTTTACTACGTAAAAATACTATCTTTCTAAGTAGAATTAGATGGGCGTATTCCAGCATCACAGATGTAACACAGATTGGCAATTTAGTACATTTTCTTGGAACTAAACCTGCAGAGGATTACAAATCTGTGAGCAAGTAGGATGGTATTTATATTCTCGATTCTTAATTTTCTTATGAGTTATTTAGTCAGAAATATAAGTAGTCTAATAATGCAGATTTCTAAAACCAGAATTTTAACCCATTATA
This sequence comes from Laupala kohalensis, assembly GCA_002313205.1. Classification (NCBI taxonomy): domain Eukaryota; kingdom Metazoa; phylum Arthropoda; class Insecta; order Orthoptera; family Trigonidiidae; genus Laupala; species Laupala kohalensis. Next base: position 50,747 of record NNCF01125779.1, on the reverse strand, counting down.
TGACTGTCAACAGTATCATTTGTGTAAAGTACTAACGCAATTTTCTTAGGTTTTGTTTTATTGCAATGGTGCCATTGTACGCGTAATATTTTTGTCTAAGATAAAGATGTCTTTTTGGCGATGGGAGGGTCTTCTAAAAAATATTTTATAATAGAATCAAATTTTATAGTATGATCTCTTAATTTTTCAAGGTACGGTTTCTAAATTGTTTGCCTAATATTTAATAACGATGTTGCGTCTTCGTGTCTTGATTTTGTTTTCTATCTGAATCTGTTTAGTCTAAAACCTGTTATTAATTTAAATTAACATGTTATTGAATTACAAATTTACTAGAAAAAATCGTATATTTTAATGTAGTGATAATTGCTATGTTCTGTCAATTTAAAAATGTGTCGTTTGCGATTTTTTTTGAAAGTCGAGTTGCCATCAACAATATCTCAAATCTAGGAGACGAAACCTCTGGTTTTGGGAAAAAGAACTCGAATATTACTTTTATGTAACATGATTTCTACTCTTCACAATAAAATGGTAAGTAAAACTTGTAATTATTACATAATGNAACGAGCGCAGGTCGAAAGTGGTCCTGAATTTTTAAATACTGGAACACATATACTATTACCATGTCATGTCAAAATATTAAGGACGATGGCACATTGGAGGACACTGAAGGAAAAGTCAAGTTCAATAATTTTTGACTTCTTCTTTCCGGTATCACTGGACTATCGCGAGGGAAATTCCAGCACAGATCGGAGGTCGCCGACCGCTGCCTTAAATTTGGCATTACGTGATGTAATACGACTCAATATCGTCTTCCTATAGTCACGTTAATATAACAAATAACGTACATATATAGCTTTATAATAAAGTTTTTTCACTCATTGTTTTGACAGTAACTATACATTTTTATGCCTCTGTATTTGGTATTGAAATAGCAAGACATTTCATCACCATTGTATTGTTTGAATTATCTGTGGTATTTTACTGCTATACAAGGAAATTAGGCAAGCCAAACGAAACAACCTTTTAGTTTTTTATAAAAATGTTTCAGGTGTACAATGAATACACATTTTCTGCAAGAAAATTCTCGAGCAATGACATGCAATGCACAATTCCTCCTGTGTCATCACTCCGAAGTTCTTAGAATCCTTAGTGAACTCCGCGCATTGTTTGTAAGTGAAACATGGCTCAAAAGTTCTTTGAATTCAGAATTTGTCAATGTTCCCGAATATCACCTTTACGAGCTGACAGAAAAACGCGTGGAGGTGGCGGAGTTGGGATATTTATTGGCGATGATTTAAAAAACCAAGTTTTATTCTCTTCTGAAAACGACGTTACGCGAAAAGTCGAGTATCTTTTCATTGAAATTACGTTAAAAAATGCGTTTTAGCGGTTATATACGAAGTAAAGCCCCTAAACGTGGTAATATTCACGAGCTTGATGATTTATTCTCAATTTGTACAACTAAATTTGATTCTATAATCGTGATGGGTGATTTGAACTGTGATCTCACAATAGAAAATTCTTCACACGCAATTAACTTTAATAGGTTATTTCATGGCATGAATTTTTAAATTCATCCTCTGGGACCGACACAAATAATTCTGATACTTGGATCGATCATATTATTACTTCAAGCCCGGAAAAGGTTCGAATTGATGGGAAAATTCCAGTTCCCGGTATCTCTATGCATGGTTTAATTTATGTTTCTTCTTGTCTGAAATGTCCTAAGTATGTACCGAAAAGTATCGTGATTTTAAGAATTTTGACCAATGCAACTTTCTCAATAAGAGATTATATATATATAATGGCATGACATTTACAACGACTCGTCTCTGGACAACAAAGTAAAACTTTTTACTGAACAATTAATTAACCACATTGACAAACACATACCCATTAAAAAGCCCGTGTAACTCGCCCCCAGCACCTTGGTTAACTTTCGAAATCAAACAGTTAATGAAGGATAGAGATGCAGCGTTTGTAGAGTCCAAAAGAGGAACAAAAGAAGACATCAAATTATACAAAAGCTTAAGAAATATTGTTACGCAAAAAATTAGAAACGAAAAAATTAAATATTATCATAATACATTAGGTGCAAACCGGGATAGTAAGTCACTCTGGAAAACTCTTAAAAGTATTATATTGGGTAAGACATCCACTTCATTCGATATCTGTATACCTTTAGATACTTTAAATACTTATTTCGTAGGCCAAACATCGTGCATCAATGAATCCTTCAAGCTAGAAGTGTTAAAGTCTTTACAAAACGAAGAGAATTACTCAGAAAATCATTTCTATTTTACGCCTGTCACTCATGCAGAGGTATGGAAGACCATAATGAGTTTAAAATCAAACGCCTCGGCCTCAGATATGTTAAACGCTAGACTATTAAAATTATGTAGTTACTTCTGTGTTTCACCTATTACGGATATTATCAATTATTCACTCCCCTTTGCTTTTTTAATTTACGTCAATGACGTCAATAAATCTCTTAGGCATAGCAAATTTCAAATGTACGCGGACGATCTTCAAATTTATATTAGTGGCAAACTTTCTAACATAACTTCAATTGCGCAAAAACTTAACGAAGATCTCACCTCAGTATGTCGGCCTCCTAAATCCGTCTAAATCACAATGCTTATTGCTTGGTTCAAAGAAAACCCTCAGGAAACTTTCAAATTGCATTCTACCCAATATATAGGTTAATAAGACTTCTCTCGTTTGGTGCAGTCACGTGGAAAACATAGGAATTTATATTAAAAGCTCGCTAAGTTGGGAAACCCAAATAGACGAAGCATATATAAAAGTTTACTCCACCATACACTCTTTAAAACGGCTACGTGATCTTTTACCAACAGGAGTAAGGGAAATGCTTGTTAGGTCTCTTGTCATGCCGCACTTTGATTACTGGGACTTTCTTTTCACTGATTTGACGGAAAAAATAAAACGTAAATTACAAGTAGCTCAGAACTCATGTATTCGTTACATTTTTAATCTCAGGAAGTATGACCACGTGACAAAAATTTTCAAAAAATCAAGGACACTCTCACTCGAGGAACGTCGAACGCTGCATTGCCTATCTCTTTATAAAATAATAAAAAAATGAACATTTGAAATTTTTAGCAAAACGTTTCAAATTGTTGAAACTGGATCGCGCGCATGACTCACATCTCTCTATTCCTCGGCATGGTACAACTCTTTATAGTAAATCCTTCACAGTACACACAATACGTTCTTGGAACGAACTTCCTGCTCAACTAAAATCTCTTATCAACTTTTTCTTCTTTTAGGCAACGTCTTACAGAGTGGATGGAAAACAAGGCTCTTTAATATTCCCACATTCTCTGTCTATTCTTTCTCCTTCATTTCTGTGCTTTCTTTCTTTCCTTATCTTCCTTTCATTATTTCTCTTCTTTGCTTTTACATTATATCTCTTTCATTCTTTCAGTACTCTAGCTTCATATGATCTTATGTAATACATAATTTGTAAATACAGTGTAATATGTATCTAGTAAGGTATAATATTATAATGCGTAATTTGTAAGTACTATCATTATGTAATAATTTGTTTTGATATCCTTGTTGTAATCACTATATTTTTTCTATTTGCATATTCATAATTATATTGTACCGTTACTGCTGCTTTTAACCCATGTTCGGCACTAAGCCGCGATCCTGATTGAGGTTTTCTGGGTTTACTCAATCGCTTAAGGTTCCACCGGGATGGTCCCTAGTATAGCTCCCAATTTTTATCTTGTATTTAAGATGTAAAAGTTTTAAAATGGTTAGACGGAAGAGCAGACCTGAAGGTTTGAGTCTCGCCTAAATAAAGGCACTTTTATTATTATTTTGTTAGATATTTATATAAACACGCTTGAAATACTATTAAGAACGGGTGAACTTTTAGTGATACTGATAATAATTAACTGATAGTTATGTTGTATACTTTACATTGAAAGAAGATGAAATGGATTGTGATGCACCCTTCAATTTCATCCTGTTTGTTACTTACATTATGATCATTTTGAAAATATGAGGATATGGAAAATTCGATATGTAAATAAAAAATACATAAAATGTTAGATCCAAAATTTTATTTGAATTTGTTTGCAACGGTAGATTAAGGAAACTTGAACACGAATAACGTTAACTTATATAGTGTTACAATTTGACTTGACTGGATCAGCTCTTCCTTTTCTTAAATGCACAGGAAAAAAACATTGTTTGTTTGCAATTGCATTTCTTCCCTGAATGGTAAAGATATCTAGAATTTGGGCGAATCAGAACTCAGTCTCGTGACTCGTCAGTCGCTGCTGTTCCGCTTGGGTGGCACAATACCCACAAAAAGGACTCTTCGATGCGCAAAAATAATGAGTTTTTCGTAATTTGTTTCAGTGTCTTCCGGTGTGCTATCATCGCGAATATTTTGACAGGATTCTCGCACAGTAAATATGTTTCAGTATTTAAAAATATCAGGACCACTTTCGTCCTGCACATGTTAAAAATTTCCTTAAGTCTTTATGATGCAATTTACAGGCGATGTATTCCAGAAGAAATTCGATTAATTTCGATCGACTCCGAACTGTTCGGCTCATAAGCAGAAACTGATTTATAATTCGTGGTTGGGGACGGTCACACACGTGGTTCGTGAATCGAGTAAGAGCATGTCCGTCGAACGCCAGGCGTTTGTGGTAGTCAAAATTAGCAGACTCTGTTCTATATCGCATTCTATCGCAGCGCGAACGCAGCACACTCGAACATTGTTGTGCTTTATGGCAGACTGCTTCACATGGCAATGCGATTTGTAGAAGCGTTTTTCCTGTCGCAGTGCATCGCTCTGCCGCCTAACGTTGCACCATTTACTTGGGACAAGCACAGTCACAAAGTTTATTTAGAGGAGTTTCGCGTGTGGTTCTTATCGTTTGACTGTTTATTTACTATTGTTTAATTGTTCACTGTTTGTTTTTTGAATTTGAATTGTTTGAAGTTTTATTGTTTGTTAGTAACATTTTTATTGCTTGTTAATTAATTTTTTTGTTACTAATTTTCATTAATTAATGATTCGAAATTTTGACATGGGGAGATTCATTATCGAGGTGGAGGTCAGACTTGCGATCTGGGATTTATTTTATAGTAACTTTATTTTACAAAATATATGGTATTCGTCCGTCATGAGGTCGTAAGTCTAAAGCAACGAATGCAACAAAAACTACGTTTGAGTCGAAGTTTGTGGGCTGATGTTCCCAGAATACGCTCTGAATAAAACCTTTATGAAGTTTGGGTAAATTTTATTTATTTCAGTATAAGTATTAATTACTCCGATGAACATCTGTATCCTATGCTATAGTGAATCGCACTTTAGCTCTTCCTTACATCTTAGTTCAATTGAATTGAAAACTTGTTTCGTAAAAGCACCTGCATTCCACAACTCAATATAAATATTACAATTAAATTAAACGCGACAAATTATAAACAAAGGAACTTAATGTGAAATAAGTTAGAATTTCCTTCGCCATAAAATAAATACCAAGACTGAGGGTGATTGGTTGATCACAAGCTACAAATAACATGAACAATCAAAAGAAAGCACAGTTGACTAGTAAGTAGTACTAAAATAAATTTTATTCTCGTACTAGCAAAAGTGTAGTTAGTTACATTATTTTCTACAAGAAATTCAATTCGGGTATTTCAATGCACATATTTCGATGTGGGGTTCTTCTCACAACTGCCCAAAGAGTGATATCATTTAAAAAAACTGTTAAATAGCAGAGATATAGCTCTCCTAAACACGGGCCATTTCTGTACAGTTTCCCGATCTTTCTCGGTGCTGGATTTAGCCGTCTCCAGTTCCTGTTTCCCCACTCTTATACTGAACAGTTCTTGACGATCTGTATGGGAGTGACTACTGCTCGATTCTTATACAGTTCAACACCTTTTNAGATAGATAGATAGATAGGGGACTAAGTGTCAATGATTAAATTCTTTAAGATTATTTCAGCCAAAAATATATTTTTGCCCCACAATGATTTAATAATTCCACAACTATTTTCCATTTCTATTACTTCAAACAGGAAGCAGGCATAATCTTCTTAAGTTGCTCAGAATTAATAAAGAAGTAACACTGAATCATGTAATGTAGTTACCATTGAAGGGTAAGGCTGGTAAGACCAAGGACATTTTGGGGCGCAGAGTTTTGTTGTGCGCAAGAGCAGGTAATAATAAATGATCGCCTGAAAATGATACAACATAGAATGTATCATCTCTACGATGTATCGCTTCAAATAAAGCAGCATGACTGTAAGCTGGACGGCCCCAAACTTCTACTTCATGTGCAGGCTCTCCGTCTACTTCGTTGCTGACCGATGGAGGACTGCTGCTGCTGGGAACACTACCAAGCCAGTGTGTGGTTCTCGTCCTTGTTAACCTACCAAAAACACAAACATGTTATGACATCTGTTACATCATTATGGTTATCTTTGCCAATAAAATATTACTAATTCCACATTTCAGGAGGGTTTTTATTGGGTATGGTTTAGTCATTTGGCGAGTCCCACACTCGGGGAGCGTCATGTTGGCTCTCCTTAGTGCATAACAGCATTTTTCCTACCTGTACAAAAATTGTGTGGCTCCAATGACCTTGATGTCGTCGAGCCGTAAAGCCTTAATAAAAATATTATGCGTTAGATTTGTATGTTGCCAGTTAACTTTACAATTCTGAGACTTGGATGTTATCAAATGCAGATGAAGTTAAGCCACTCACAGCTTTGCTACGTCTCAAGTACGGAAGGGAGTCAAAATAATTTATCTACCGACGAAGTTTGTTCCTTTGTGAAACAACTAACATAATCCTTCTTGTTCCTAAAAGGTACATGGCTGTAAATGATTTTTCTATTGAACATGATTACATGAGAACAGACATTAAAAAAAATAGAATTGATGGTCTGTCGTGTTGTGTCTTTTCTCTTGATAGATCCGAATATATATTTGCCTGTACTCTAAATTCAGTAAGATTCTATTTGTTATGAAATATAATGGAATCCTAGTGATTTTAGGTTATTTTAAATGTATTTGTTTACGCAAGGAGGCATTTGAGCAAAAGTTATCAATTGAATTTCGAGATTTCCTGGGGTTTTTCATTTTATTTCGACGTGAATAATATAAATACAATATTTTGAGGCTGAGGGTTTCTTTCCTTTAAAGCATGAAAAAAAACGGTTTCTTTCCTTTAAATCATGTGTGTATGTGAAAAATGATACCGAAATGTTTTACAATTTTTTTACGTTTTTCTTAATTTATAATACTTTTTATGTTTAATATCAATATAACATGTAATTTAAAGTTTCTTTATTTCGAGAGAAGAGGTAACATTTTTCTTGGTTCAACCCTTAATGATTTAATATTTTAAATTTATGAAACAGTCAGTAAACCGAGAAATAATTTTTGAAGAAAATATTAAAATGCTACTTAATACGTTTGTACCTGATCTAACATAGCCCAACCATACTCAAAGCGGAAATATATGTTTTGTCTATAGGTAGTTTCATGTCCTATTATTTCTGTAATTTTGATTTAGTGTTTTTCATCGTTTTTTAACTGAATAGAAATAATATATTTATTGTAGAAACCACGTTGGGGTACCACATGGATGAATGACGTCGTTTACGCAGTATTTGTATTTCTTGTTAAATCGATCATAGGACGTAACGGGTACTCGGATGAATTATTAATCATATGTTGATTTGATCATAACAAATGTTTAATTGTTATGGGGCAAAATAATAATATCGACAAAAAAATAGCCAACCAGCTGATTTCCTGTGTCTGTCGATTGCTATGATTTCTAGCTCTCGTCGGGGCTCCTCCCACAAGTTCTCGGGAGGGTTTAAAATTTGCTTTCCCTTTTCATCTTTACTGTCTTCTTTGTTTTCATCGTTCGTTTCTGTAATTTGGAAATATAATATTTAAAAATTGCCTCTCTTTTTTGCGAAATAATGTATTGATATTCTGTATTCTTTTCTTTTCTTTCATCTTTGTATTTAGATATTTGTTGATTTCAGGAGGGTTTTTTAGTGGGTATGGTCGAGATATTCGGCGAGTCCCACACACGGGGAAGAGTCACTACGGCTCTTCTCTATGGTGCGAAACTGCATTTTTCCCTACTTGCATGGGCTCTAAT
>NNCF01125778.1:210688-258345 GCA_002313205.1 Laupala kohalensis | reverse complement strand
AGTTCTGTTGGCAATGAGTGACACCGCATCATAATCAGATTGCAATTAGGTTTCCTGATAAGGAAGAAATATATACTTATAATTCATCCATGTTCAACTTGGTTCTGATTTAAGAACATATTAGTTTGTCGTGAACGGAAGATTTAGAACAACAAAAATGGAAGATTTATAAGATTGACAAAAAATTGAATTGAGATTTTCTGATGGATGTCGTATTTTTTAAGACCTTTTGTTCATTTCAACGTGTTCCACGAAATACTAAACGAATATAGTAGAAAGAAAGTAGAACATTTTTAGAAGACATTTTGAACATCCGTAAACTACCAAAATTTAGAGAAAATCCGAAATAAAGCTTAAACATCCGCTTTGCGCAGGCTTATGCAGATTCTGCGGTGACGTGCGCGCAGAGCTCCGCTGGAGAAGCCGCTGCGCAGAAATCGATGTTCAAGATCGCAGCTTTGATTTCGTAGACTCTGTAGAAGACGAGGGCCAACACGCTTCTGCCCAACCGGATTGGGTATCTCAGCCGTACGAACGTCTCGAACTCTGAAACAACATGTAGAACTATTACATCCTGTGCACCAGAAACGGTTCGGAAAGTAATTGTGTGAAGAAGTTTTCCTCAAAATATCCAAGAGTTCTTATTTGAAAATCTTCTTTGTTAATAGAAGCAACTATTAAGCCGTGTTTCATTAGCGTAATACATATCCAATATTAATGTGATGCATTAATCTTCTCATAAAAACAAATACCTCTTCCTCAATCGGTTTTTTCTGCTTGAGAGCCACTCTGCCTGTGATCCAAGGGACCATCTTGGGGCGCTTCTCCCTCACTTCCGGGGATCGACGGCGCAACAGGAAGAGCACAGGTGACGATGGAGACATGAAGCCTCTCTCACGAAGACGCCCACGCGCCTTCTGCTGTCGCCCAGCGTCGCCTGCACCCCCTCCTCGCCCGCCTCTACCTTCACTTTCGCTTTCTACAAACGATTAAAAGAAATAAGGGGAATACGAACATATGATTCAGATATATTCTCTTGAATACGAACATATGATTCAGATCTTGTATGTGTCACATATCCCATTGCAACGTCACTTACCTTCACTAGAGGATGAAGGTGTTGAATCGTCCACTTTCATCTCGAAGCCTGGGAGGGGAAAGGTTCCCCATTCCTCTTCTTTCTCTCGTGGAAAACGTTTGTATTAATGGTACAATAATGTCATGTTAAATATTCGTATGAACCAAAAGCTTATGATGATGATCCAAAGAAGTAGTTGTTCCAACTTATTCCCTGAACTCACCGTCGACGAATGCAAAATAATATTGCTCTAACGAGCCATACTGCAACGGTTCGTAGAGTCGGCATGTTGCAGCGGTCGCCTTTCGCCTCTCTGTTTCCAGGAAGCGACCCAACAGAGACATCCACTGTTGATAATTCAACGAAAGGGTAGTTGTACTTGTTGACACAAGTAAATGGTTGTAGAGGCATGGAGTAGTGTGCAATTTTATTATCAGTTCGTTACTTATCTCTTCTGCCGATTAGTCACAATCAGAAACCATGTATTTTTATTTTATACCTTATCAAATATTTATTTTCAAAAAATTTGTGTCAGATAGTAATGCAAAATTTTTGAAATTGGTTTCGCGAATTACGTATTTTGTAAACTTTCTGGTTTTTAGTGTTTTTCTTTTACTTGTTCCATTGTCCATCTGAATATATTTTTAAATAATGTTTAATGTTACCAGAAAGGCAACAAATATACCTTGAACTACGGGTCTGTGGTGTAATGTTTTGTTGTCTACATGACAAGTGTCCTTTTTGGAGGCTCTTAGAGGAGATATTGTTTAAGTGCGAAATTGACAATGAATATTGAAACAATAGTTCTTTCTCGTCTTGGGGTTCAGCATTTTTATTCTGCTTTTAGATGTTACTTTTTCTTATCAGTGCAGTTGTGAATTAATTCCATGTAATTAATGTTTTTTAATAGAGATGTATTGAGGTAATGGAGATTGTTATTGAAAGTCTTGAACAAATCAAAGAAAAATCATGCAGTCAGCATAATTCAATCTATTATGAATAATAACGGAAGAAGGGAAATGTTCGTATGTATCAGTATTTGTTGATTTTAAATATGTTGTATTATTGGGGGTAAAACATCAAACAAAGGTTGTCCATTTTCTTTTCAAGATTTCGTAGTTAGGAAATTGTTATGTATGCAATTAATATTTAAATTCGTGGAAATGTGCATGAGAGTAATTTTTATTGTTTCCATATTTTAGGTGAATGTGCTAGTGTTACATCGCGAGGGAGTAAAGGACGTGGGGCTGTTGAAGGTAAAGAAAGTGATGATAAAGAGAAATGCGAGCAATGAATATGATAATTGTGTCGCCCTCTATAAGCGAGAAAATGAATGTAGTGTCACCTGAAGTATTAAAGGACTGAGAATATCGATGTAGACAATACTTTTGTCCACAATTCAGTATTATTAGTATTAAAATGTATATTTCTTTGTTACGTAATAAAAATATTTCACAAATAGAAATGTTAATAGGTCGATCGATGTTCCTCTACTTCTCATTTTTACAAATTCTTGTTTTTTTCCTAATTATGCCTTTGGAGTCACTCATCTTCTGCTCTGCACGCCTCATATCTGTTTCAAAACGTTTTTTCTCGGTTGCTCCATCATTTTTAAGGTCGAAACCACATTCAAAATATTGGATAGTAAACAAAAAAATGTATTCTAAGAGAAACAAGCATTGATATCGAAAAAGTAGTTCCCCCTGCCAAAACATCTGAAAACTAAAANATCGTTTGTAGAAAGCGAAAGTGAAGGTAGAGGCGGGCGAGGAGGGGGTGCAGGCGACGCTGGGCGACAGCAGAAGGCGCGTGGGCGTCTTCGTGAGAGAGGCTTCATGTCTCCATCGTCACCTGTGCTCTTCCTGTTGCGCCGTCGATCCCCGGAAGTGAGGGAGAAGCGCCCCAAGATGGTCCCTTGGATCACAGGCAGAGTGGCTCTCAAGCAGAAAAAACCGATTGAGGAAGAGGTATTTGTTTTTATGAGAAGATTAATGCATCACATTAATATTGGATATGTATTACGCTAATGAAACAAGGCTTAATAGTTACTTCTATTACCAAAGATTTTCAAATACGAACTCTTGGATATTTTGCTGAAAACTTCTTTACACAATTAATTTCCGAACCGTTTCTGCTGCACATGATGTAATAGTTCTACATGTGGTTTCAGAGTTCGTGACGTTCGTACGGCTGAGATACCCAATCCGGTTGGGCAGAAGCGTGTTGGCCCTCGTCTTCTACAGAGTCTACGAAATCAAAGCTGCGATCTTGAACATCGATTTCTGCGCAGCGGCTTCTCCAGCGGAGCTCTGCGCGCACGTCACCGCAGAATCTGCATAAGCCTGCGCTAAGCGGATGTTTAAGCTTTATTTTGGCTATTTTTTCTAAATTCTAATTGTTTCTGGATTTGCAAAAGTTCTTCGAAATTTTTCTGTTGTATTTCTGTGTCAGTATTTCGTCGAACTGGTTGAAATATTTCTTGTATTTCATGAATGGAAGTATACCTGATGTTTTGTCTTTTAAATCTCGCGCTGCCCTTGTTCAAAATATGCTGATGCAGAATTCAATTTAAAGTCATCTTACTGTGCGTGAATTCTGTATAAAACATTTCTTTCACATGACAAAACGTTGTGGCTATATACTTTATGTTCTACTAATTATGGTTTGGTTCCAACCCGGTCTGATTGATTACCAACCTGGTCTGATTTACTTATAAGATGTCGTGAATCAACAACCTGTGGAAGATGTTATCCGAAATTTTGCAAGTAATTCATGATTTCAGAAAAAATATCGTCATTTCGTTACAATGACATCGATAAAGTTCTGAGGCAGATTAATTCTGATATTAATTGTTCTATGCATATACATTTAATTCTTCGAAGTAATTGATGAATACAGAAATGATGTCCTATGAATGGCCCGGCTCCAACCCAATGTGACGGATTCAAACTATTTGTGGGGAGCCTACGTGAATTGTCACTATGTTTAATATGCTGACGTCCTCAATATCATTATTTCATTTCCCATTTCTGAAACTTTATGCGTTACAATATATGACTATTAAAATTACTACCAATTACAATAAATACTATTATATTTTTTGTCTAGAAATCTTTCTATTTATTTTTAAATTATTCTTGTTCACAGTAATATAGAAGGTTGTATAATCGATGACTAAATATTTTTGTTCAAATAATTGGCGCAATAACTATAATTTACTTTATATTGTTCAGGCATGTTTAGCATAAAATGCTAAAAGGTAGTTAATTGCACAAGGACTTAAACTAAGTTAAATTGTCGTTACTTATCGGAGCCTTTGATGTTTCGTGATACATAATCGACATTTCTACGTCTAATATATCCATCCGTAAGTTTGAATATTTGCTAAACAGGTAAATTTTTCGATAGTCTCAATGCATTATTAGTTATCGTATATCATATTCTCAAGATATCATATGAAAATGTATAGAAAGAATAAGTGGTGATAAAAATCTTCTCTGTGCAAATATTGGAGAATTTTGAAGTGGTCACGAGAACTTTCACGATTTTTGTTTTTACTGATGAAAGTGGAGAGATTTATTTCATGTAATATATTCTTCTGTCGTACGTTCTTTTATCTTCTTGACTCTGATGTTGATATACAATTAAGAATGTTAAGCACTGGCGTCAAGTCAAATAATCTTTTTCGACATTTGACAGTGAAGTACGAATTTCACCAACGCAACACCAGCGAATTGACTGTCGGCGTGAGCACGTTCTGTGGTTATTTGAGGCTCTGACAGTAAATACTTAACAGATGTCCAGTGGAAATAAAATGCCGGCTAAGGGCTGATAAATAAAAAAATTTGTTTTTGTCAAAGTTTTGTGTCAAAGCTCAATCTATACATCTAAATAAAAGTTAGTGTTTGTGCTTGTGTGTCTTGTGTCCGCAGCATAGTGCAAAGAAGTATATGTCGAAAGCTTTGAAATTTTGTGTAAGAATTCTAGAAAAGTGGTCTAGGAAGATAACGATGTGATGATTTTGATTTTCTGTCACAATTTATTTAATTACTTTCAAGCGTTTTTTTATGTAAAAAGTCTTGACGCGCAAAATACAAAAACATCTAGAGCTTTGAAATTTAGCACACGTGTTCTACGAGGTGAATCTTAGAGCAACTCCGAGAAATCTTTGCGAAATTCAATTTAGATTATTTTTATTGAATTTTTAAATTATTTCGTTTTTCTTAACTAGTACAGAGTGTTCGAGGCTCAGTGCTTCTAAATTTGGCTCAAATGTTCCCAGAGGTTGATTCCTGTACACATTCGGAAGAGAATTCGTGATTTTTTTAAATAAGAATAATTTTATTTACTAATTGTTCAAGATTTCTTTGGTGTATAATTATGAGACCGAAAAACTTAGAGCTTGAAAATTTGGTACATTCTTTTTTCTAGGTGGACCTAAATACCCTACGAAACGATTTTTTTCAAAATTCGAATTAATTTTTTATTGAACTTAAGTCGTTTTTTTCGCCTAAGCACAGTGGCCTAGAAAATTTAAATTTGGCACACGTCGTTTCCCAGATAGGTACATGTTTTTTGAAATTCAAAATAGATTTTTCTTTTTCAATTTTTAATTTTTTTGTGTGACTGAATAAAATGACTGAAGAGCTTTGAAAGGGGACCGTGGAATAAAAATGGTGAATTGACCCCAGGCCATTGTTCTGTGTCGTAAACAATATTCTGTATGATTTTCAATTCAATTTTTCGACACCCTTAAATATAATGATCTTTAACAGGCTAAATCCTGTTGAGATTTTTTGGGGCGTGCATTAACTTGTAGAAAAAATTCTTATTTCTCAAGAGTACAATAATATTTTAATATTTTATATTTAAATTTATATTACTGCTAAGTAACATATGGTCCTGTGGAAGAAATTTTTGAAATGTGAAAAGAAAAAAATATGCATAGTTTTTTAAGTTCCCGGAAAGGTGACTTAAATACTATCCATTAAATGTTGTTTGATCTAAAGAAAGATGCAATAGTAATGCAGAACTTGAAACCACCTAGGGCCAATTTGCTACTCTTATTCCGCTACCACCATAGGTAGAGACATACTTCATGGGTGGGTTCAAGTGCCTCGAGTGGTTTTTCGAAGCTCGGAGTAGATTTTTCTTTATTCAATTTTAATTTGTTGCATGCGTAAGTGGCGGAGCTTTGAGCTCCGAAATTTGGCTCACAGGTTTTATGAGGTGTGTCCAAATTCAGTGTATAAATAATAGCTGTATAGAAACGCTAGCAAAAAGCTATGGGTGAACTCTCGGTATCGCTGCCTGCAAACACTCGTTTGCTCATTAGCGATTGGTGTAATGGGCATGGATTAAAAGCATATGCACTACTCTGAATAGTCCATTTGACTTTCAGGGAAGTTAGATAAGAATTATCAGAATAAAAATTATAAGAATGTAAACCGAAATAAGATTTAAGGACCAACTTAAGGAGTTGGTCCAACAAGGGTTCGAAAAAATAATTAATGTCATAATACTACAAATATATTGCGGTTCCGAAAATATAAGCTGTATTCTTCGCTTTTCATATTTACGATAGTTATAAAGAAATATTGTTCCGCACTATTTTCTTCTCTCCGCCGCCGTTTATGTTAGTATGTTAGGATATGATAATTATAATATGAACAATTATACACAATTGCTCGGTCATAGTCGGTTCTGTTAGGTTTGTTAGTCACGACGATTCCGTTTTAAGAAAATCTGTTGTAAGTGTGAAGATGGAGGCGATAGTGTAGGTAGCAGCACTCGCGGAAGGATATACGAAGAAAAAGGATCCTTTTTCTTTCAATCAAACATTACAATCTCATTTGATCAATGAATGTACAATCACAAATATTTTAAATAGTAAAGTAAATTATATAAATTTACCATACAATTATATAACGAACAAAATACACAAAATAACCTAGAAATATACTAATATGAAATAAAACAATGAGATGAAAAAAAATAAAAATAAAATATTAAGACAATATACAACACANAGATGAAAAAAAATAAAAATAAAAATAAAATATTAAGACAATATACAACACACAATTGGCATCTTGTAATATACACAAATCTTTTGAGGCAATAGTTTTTAAGTCAACTCAGGAACATAATTATCGAAGAGTAAAAATAAAAATTTGAAATTTTTGGAGAAATGGGAATATCATGGGGGATAAGGTGGAGGGAGCAGAGGAACGTCTGTAGTCATTCGTTTTTCTGTACGTATTGTCCATTGCGCGTATTGTTTATATCGTATAAATAAGTCAGGAGGGTCAGAGAATAATTTAGTAAGTCTATTATTACCTGTCGAATGGATGAGAGTCATAAGAGGAATTATATGATGTGTTTGTCGAAGCGTCCTGCGTTACTGAGTATCCGCAGTGCGCGATTTTCGGGCAGCTGGAGAGGCTCCTGATTTGAGGGATGGGAAGCATCCCACACCTCGCAATCATAAAGAGCTGCACTACGGATACATGCGTTATATAGTAAAAGTTTTATGTCGGCGTGAAGAAAATAGTAACGGAAAAACGTAAGAAAGCGGTTTGTCTTTGAGTGCATTTTCTTTTTCGATAATTGTGTTTAGTCCATAAAAGTCCAGTGTCAAAGTTCAGACCAAGATATTTCACATTGTCTTGCCAGGATATAGGAGTACTATTTACAGTCAAGTGTGGTTCTTTTAGAGACGTCTTCCAGGTAAAAATGATTGATTGACATTTACCCATGTTTATTGTAATTCCATTTTGTAATATCCAGTCAATTAAATCATTAGTCACCGTTTGTAATATTTGTAAAGCTTTCTTGACACCTCTTAATTTTACAGTCAGAGCAACGTCATCAGCGTAAAATATATTTGGCGGTCTCGGGGGTGGAAGGAATGTCATTGATGTACAGCGAAAAAAGTATCGGTAACCAAACACTTTTCTGGAGAACCCCGGTGTTGATGTTTAATATTGTACATATTTTTCCATTATATCATACAAAGAATTTTCGATTTAAAAGAAAACTATGTAATAGATTATGAAATGAAGCGGGAAGGAAAGAACAAGTTTTACGTAAAAGAAGGTCGTGATGAACTGTGTCAAAAGCAAAGCTAAAGTCGAAGAAAATAGCAGGAAGAGAACATTTAAAATTGGAAGTTGATGAAAGAGCCAAACGAAGAGCGTGCGTTGCGGTCGAAACTCCTTTTTCGAAGCCAAATTGGTTTTTGTTTATAATTTTGTGTTCGAACAGAAATTTATTTAATTTAACAATTATAAGTTTTTCGAAACGTTTTCCAAGGACAGAAAGAATGCTAATGGGGCGATAGGTTTCCTCACATTTATAATAAGGAAGAAGAATAATTCTCGCAATTTTCCAGGAAGATAGGAAATACGATAGAGAAATGCAAGAGTTGAAAATGCAGGAAGGAACATTAGCAAGATACTTAGGAGTGTTCTTTAGCTGAGATCCTATGATCCCATCAGAACCAGCTGCTTTTTGTGGATTAGTTTGTTATATAAAATTCCATGTCTCATGAGTGAAGGTAGTCAAGTCTATATCATGAGGCGAGGGATAAATTACGGAGGGTAAATTTGGTAGAGTTGGAGGTTGGAATCTATCAAACAGCATTTCCGCAAAAATCTGAGATTTTGTCGAGGGATTATATGTTAATGTACTAGTGTTCGGAACAACTAAACCAGAAAGATTTTTGGAAGGGAAGGAAAAACTTTTAACCAACTTCCACATATCTTGGATTTTTTTTTGCTTGCCGCAAGAGCACAGTCGTTCCATTTATACATTTGGTGCTCTTTTAATTTTGATTTGAGTTCCCGTTTCGTCCTTGAAAGTTGTCTCTTAATGTCTGGATAGAATTGTCGTTTTGTATGTTGTCTCTAATGAGTAAATTAACGTCTAAAGGAAGTGGATTCAGGTTGGAAGGAGAGGGAGATGTGGAATGTTTGAAGTACGCGGATTTAAGATAATACGTGACGTCACTTATTGTTTTGTCAATTTCAACTGTAGATATTAGCGCTCTGTCAGTGGGCGGTAAGCGAAGTTTGGGAGAAACGAGAGCGGAAGTAAAACCAATTTGTATTGAGATTTGAGCAAGGAGGGAAAACTGATAGCAGGAAGAATACAGAAAGAAAAGAATCGGACGATGTTAAAAGAGAGGATTCGGTGTGGAGATAAGAACAGAAGAGGAGCAAAGAATATCTAGAACGTGAGGAATAACATTTGTAAGGTGTGGATGATGTATTGTGAGGAATGACGTAATATTAAGTAAGTTTAATAAAGTAGTACCTGAAGAATGAGTAGACAAGCAACCCCAGTCAAGTCACCCGCTATGAGTATATTCTCATGTAGTTTTTCCAATCCCGTTATGTGAGTCGGGTCTAGAGGAATAATGGGACGTCTGTCAGACGAAACGATGAGAATATTTCCTATGTTTGTTCCAACATCTATTATCGTAGCTTAGATGAGTAGGAATTCTTGTGTGAGGAACGTCTTTACGTACTAGTATAGCCGTACCTCCGTTAGGTGCGTGTAGTCGGTCATCGGATAAGTAAAATAATTTGTAAAGGATATGTTCATGTTCAGTTTTAAACAAGTCACTTGTAACAGTGATAAAGAAAGTATGTAGTCCGAGTTAAACTGAGTAACAAGTCCTTTTTGTTTGTCAAGTCCACCGTGGCAGTTGTAACTGCCTAGCCGTCAATCTAGTTTTGTCCATTGTTAGTGTCAGTGGGAAAAATTAGAGAGAAGAGGAAGTAATGTTACTAATTTTGTAGACCATGGTTGCGAACTACAAAGTATGTTAACAGCTATTTTAAATGTGACTGATAGGTTTTTAAAATTTAATCTTTTTAGGAAGTTACATAGTTCACTCCAAACATTTTTGTCGTCAGAATTGGTCCTGGAGTGACTTTCGGAGTCGACGTTGTGTCTCTAGTAGTAGATTGAACTACACGATCTGTTGTTTGTTTGGAAGGGAGAGGAGGGATGTTGACAGAACTCAACTCTTTTCTCAAGTTATCCCAGTTTTAGGCTTCGCGGACATGAACGAAACAAGTATTCTAGCTTAACATTCGCGCTTTAGCATGAGAAGCGCAGGACATCCCGCCCAAGAAACTACATAGTTCTGAAAGCAATTTACGCTCTGGGGAACTGGAGGGCGTGGATTACAAGACTCAAGTGTATGAGGGCCTGCACAAAGCGGACAAACACCAGGTCGTGCACATCCCCTTTTGGAGTGTCCCCACCTTTCACATCGGACACAGTGAGGTTAGGTCTAAATTGGGTGACAATTCACTCAATGATAATTTATGTGGTCTGTCTTCTGTGGCACGATGGTAGAAGGGGAAAGCATTGACGTTTTTAGGTAAGAAATTATTTGTGCATGATCCTCTACTGTGTTCGCAGTAACAATAAGGTTCGTGTTCCTTCCAGTTATCTTTTTGGATGCTATTTTTCGCAATTCATTTACAATCCCGTTTCTATCTAAAACATTTTCAATAAATATTAAACCTATATTTAGTCTGTTTCCGAGGAACGTCTGTGTTGATACTGCTGCTTTTGTTTTGTTGAGAAGACCTTGGAGTGGGCACGGGAGAAGGGATATCTGTAGAAGATCCTTGGGTAGGCAGCGACGGGACGTTAACTACAGAATGATCCTTAGCGAGTTGGGAGAAACGCGGGTTTGAAAGTGGGTCAAATGAATTGTGCAATGCAAGTGGTTCTACTGAGGTACTCGAAAGAGGTCTCGTCTGAAAGAACTTTTTGGAACTTCCAAATTTATCACTGTTCGATGCTGTGTTAGGCAAGTCCAAGAAACTACCTTTATGCGGTCGTGCCTGAACACATTCACTAGAACCATTGTCAGAGGCAGATGCCATTACATTTGAGTCACCATTATGTAAGGGAAACATTACATCATCTATACTGTTTCCGTTTATAACATTGCACTCACCAATACGGTTACTTTCATTGGAATGCAATGCGGTGCACTAGTAGAAGGTGAGGGTGACCTATCCTCTTCCATTTCGCCGCAGAATGGTCGTTTCACTACAGGGCCAAAGCCAAGTTTTAAAATTGATTGAGATACAAAATTAAATTGGAAATGAATTAGGTAACCAAAAACACAACGAAATAAAAGAAACCGTCACAAAAACAGGACAATTGGAACACAAATTTAGGAAGCAAGCACGAAATTAATTGGAGCTTCCCAGAAATACGTCAATCATAGACGGGTGTTGTGACACGTTGCTATCGACATCTTAACGCTAGGAAAGTAGCTGGTTTACTTATTATGCTATAAAGTGATCTATTTTTTAAACTAGACGAGTCCCCGCGGCTGTTGCTCCCCTGAATTTTGTGTGTGCAACTTTATTCTTTCTCACATTCCTTCGATATCTAGTGAGAATGCTATGCATTAATGTTGGTGGTTTGATAGTACTAGTCTCATTCCTTTTTTTCTCACATGGAGAAAGTTTTAAGAAAACATAAATTTCCTATTTCACTCTCTTATGGGTGAATTTTCATGAAATCCTTTCTTAGAGGACATTTTCTGTATTTTATTGTGTCAGGCTCCTCCCAACCCGCGCAACTGGTTTTGTGCGCCTCATGTGGTCTGAATGGCACTTAATATCACTGGAAATACAATTATTCATCTCAAAATATATAAAATCCATTGTATCGACCCTAATATCAGTCTCTTTACGTTATTATTACGTCTCACCCTTCCCACCCCTAGTTTGTAGGATGCCGTGCCCCTATGTGATCTCAACTTCAATAACATGAACTTCAATAATTTTGTCATGGCACTTCCTTCCCTATGGGTGTTGGAGTTCATATGGGCTGATTGTGGACTTCGCCGTCTTCGGGAATGTCACTATTAATTTTAGCGACCCCGAAAACTACGATCTCAACACTAATTTAGTCATTTTAGTTTATTTTTACATTTCAACCCCTTCTCATCCCCTTTCCAAAACGAGTATATTCCCACATACGGGATGACCAAAGACATAAGAGGCGTTGAGAGTGTAACTGCTTTCTACGTCTTAAAACATGATATATACCGATGTCCCTTTCCCACCTATACACCAGGGATGCTAGGGGAGTATTATCTGCAATGTAGACTAATTGTAAACTTACATCAGGGACGCCCTTATCCATCTGAACAGCACCGAAAAGTATAGTTTCCAATCTAATATAGATATTTTCCATTATCGATGTGTCACCCTCCTCCTACCCTCTCATTAAGGGTGCCAGGGATTTCATACCACCACAGTACTTGCTATCAGATAATCAGTGATCTGTGCATCAAGTTTCTTTAAAATTGCTCCACGCCATTCCACCAGTTATGGTGGGATATATACAAAAAGCATTCCACTCCTTTACGTGTGGATTTTAGTAAAATCCTTTCTTAGCAAAAGTCTCCATTCTAAAAGAAATCTACCTGTAAAATTTTAAATTTGATGCCTTAATAATTTCTGAGATTTCGTTATATTGCGTGTATATACAGATCGTCCCAGAAATGTTGCGACAAACCTCTAGGGGAGGTGAGGCTCGTCATAAAGATTGAGAATTGCATAGCAACTCGTGACCGAAAACGTCATTGTACGCCGCTAGGTAGTGCTGTACACGAGAGTACTGGAGGGGAAAGTGAGGATTTCCTCATTCGAGTATTAGCCACCATACAAGGAGCATGGAACGGTATATGAAAGGTGAGCTTGTAGACATGCNGCATAGCAACTCGTGACCGAAAACGTCATTGTACGCCGCTAGGTAGTGCTGTACACGAGAGTACTGGAGGGGAAAGTGAGGATTTCCTCATTAGAGTATTAGCCACCATACAAGGAGCATGGAACGGTATATGAAAGGTGAGCTTGTAGACATGTATTTAATGTAAGGAATAGCTGAGTGCAATGGACGAGTTGCTGGACGCATTTATCGAAACACTTTCCAGGCAGACATCAACCGCATCNTGCTGGACGCATTTATCGAAACACTTTCCAGGCAGACATCAACCGCATCATAGTTTGTTTGCACGTCTGCATCGAAATATGTGCGAGTACGTGTCATTAAGAAGTGGCAGGGCTAGTGAAGACAGATCACGATCAACGCGACTAATCCAAGACCCACATACGTGACGTTGCCTCGGACTTAAGAAGCTGTGTCCAACGTGTTTTGATTCCTTACAATCCTTTCATCTCCAAAGGGTCCAGTACTCCCCGATAACCATCCTGCACGGGTGCATTTCGCACAATGGTTTGCAACAAAGTGGCCGAGATGTGAATTTCCCTGCTTATGTTTTGTTCACAGATGAGGCAACATCCACTAGGGATGGCGTATTCAATCACCACAATGAGCAATTGTGGGCATCAGAAAACCCCCACGGTGTGCATCACCACGCGTCACAACATCGTTTCGCAATTAAAGTTTAGGCGGGTTTAGTTTGCGACTGCTTAGTCGGCCCGTGCCTTTTACCATTCCGCTAGATCACCGCGAATTGTCAGACCTTTCTGGAACATGTTCTTCCCGTCTGCCTTGAAGATGTTCCAGAAATGAGGCGCAGCATGTGGTTCCAACATGATGTGGCACCTCATTTTGTCGGCATTTGAACAGGTCATTCCCGCATCGATGGATTGGTCGGTGGTGGACCGGTTCCCTTGTCACCACGCTCACCGGATTTACCGAGCCTTGATTTCTTTCTGTGGGAAGCCATGAAATATCTCATGTATCGCGATCCTGTGAAGTCTGAAACTGATCTCGTCGCAAGCTGGGCAAGTGTCTCTGCGAAGCTGCTAGAATCAAAGAAACTCCCGGTGTATTCGAGCGTGTCCGGCATTGAATGCTCCGTCGGTGTCAGGTATGCGTGGCGTCTGGTGGTGCAAACTTTGAGCATCTGTTGTAACATTTGAGCTGCATTCATGTCGTACACCATTTGTACTCTGTTTTGTACCATTTGTACTCTGTATATTAAGTCTGATAAATGTTTCAAATCAATCTGTATTGTTTCCTTTCCGATCTTCGAACTCTGCTACCACTTACCCCTGACGTTAGCGGCCATGGGTTACAATTCTCAATTCTTAGACGATCCCCACATCCCCTAGAGGTTTGTCTCAACATTTATTGGACATTTTGTATATATAGACTAGCTGAGTACACACAGCTTTGCTCCGGTGAAATCTGTAATATGCCTCCCATTTTTTTTTTGTCATATCCTCATTGGTATCCACTGAAAATGTTATCCATTAATTATCGTTAGTGGTTTTCTAACGGAATAGGTAGAATAAGGAAACATCTCAGCAACCCTGAAAAAATCCTATGCACTTTTTATATTTCAAAATTAGTTTTTAATTACTTTCACATTATAACCCCACTTCCACCTCGTACCCAAGTTGTGCTAGGGGTCCCTTTTTTCTTGAGGACTGAATTTTTATTTACACGATATAAGGATGTCACTATTAACTCAATGACACCAACAAAAGTAGACTCTCAGTGGTATCTGGTATGTTCGATAATTTGTACACGGCATCTCATTCTGTAGAGGTATAAACGGGCTCATATAGGACGTCGACGTCTTCCAGAATGTCACTACTAATTTCAGTGGCCCCGAAATCTGCGATCTCAACACTAATATCGGCCATTTTCAATGATCTTGTGTGGCATTGAGGGTGTCATTTCACTACTGCGGTCCCAAAAATTGATTTATTCAACACCCGTAATGGTCTGTCTGCTAGTACTTTTACCTGCCTCTCATTCCCACACTCTACCTTCAGGGTGTCAAAGCTATATTATCTTCAAAGTGGACTGTTTGTAAACTTACAAAGTATTCGTGGCGTCCTCTTCCATCTACATGTCGCCGTGTACTGTTTTCGAATCTAATTTCGGATTTTTACATGTCACTCTCTTCCCACTTCTTTTCTAAGGGTGCCAGGGATATTTTACCCCCACAGTGGTTGTTGTCAGATAGTCAGTCACCTGCGTACTAAATTTGGTTGAAATTGCTTCTGGCACTCCAAAATTATGGTGTATACATTCATGAAACGTTCCAACGCCCATTTCACCTCCTTAGGGTTGCATTTTCGTAAAATCCTTTCTTAGCGGATGTGTATTAGATTTTTAAGAAACCTACCTACCAAACTTCAAGTTTGTGGGTTTTGTAGTTTGTGAGTTTTCGTGTTTAGTCAGACAGTCAGTGGTGTGTATATATATAAAAGAATTGATTAATTCTTGATTAGTAATTAGAATAATAAAGTTATGAAAGGCTACAATGTTTGGGAAGCGAGCGGAATCGTACCGCGACTGTTGCTAGGGTGTTGCGAGTGGAAGGGGGAAAGGTCCGAATCGCTGTAGGAGGGATAGGGTTTTGTCTTTCTTCGTTCAATGGACCTACCATATAACTCAGCGAAGGGGTTAGTAAAATTGCTAGTATGTAATAAATAACGTTGTTAGAAGTGAAACTGCGAAGAAACAGAAAATTACGCGATATTTTCGAAAGATGGTGGTGACAGATCTGTGTTCTAGCGCGCAGCTTCAGGTAAGACGCAGGTTGTGAACGAGAAGAGAAGTATGGGTTTTTATGAGTTAAAAGGATGACAAAAGATAGCGATCCGGAGAGTATGAGGGGCTGGACCCTTAGCTTTTAGAATTGTCAAGAGACAGTTGACGAACACTAGAAGCCCAGTGACGGCTTGGCGAACTGTTTCGAACCGTAAAGAAAGAACGTGTTAAAGAAATGGGTGTGACATTTTAAAAACTCGAAAATGCCTCAATTTAGTATTCTATTATTATTAAAACGCGTCTGGTTAGGATCACTGAAAGGACGGTTGAAAAAGATGACGCCGTTGAAGAGTGGAAATTTTCTAAGAAGGGATCTGTCGATTGGCCAGAGACACACTCGTCATTCTAAGATTATGTAATGACGATGAGTCCACATGGAGTAAGATTTAAGATTACTTGGTAAAAAGAGTCACGTGATTTTGTGAAAACGAAGCACGTGAGCAAGTTCCTGATGGACAGGGTTGGGACGAGCTGATTTATTCTCACACAGAGACGCTCCGTGTTCATCTTCGTCTTGATTCTTACTAGAAAATCTTGATCGTAGCATCATAACATCTTTACGAGCATCATATTATTTGAATATTATTATTCGCAGAACAATCTTGTTACTGCACCATCTCACTGATGATCATTACATCATGAGATGTTGGACTTAGAAATTTTGGACCATTAAGTCTTGAAGTGTTTTTATTCAGGTTGTACTTAAGTGACAATGTTATTCAGGTTGTACTTTTCGACATTAGTCGTGAGCTACTTGGTCTTGTCAACTTTCGTGTCCGTAGGATCACCCATTCTCGAAGCATCTTCTGTAGGTGTGCTCGTCCATCCTACTACAGTCATCACAGCTGTTTACCTCGTCTGATGAGAGAGGGAAATGAGGTGTCAGATGATACAGACTTCTTCGGTCATAAGTCATCCTGCAGAAGCATAGTCAAGTACTGGACGAAGTAATATTTTTAAAAGCGTAGGGAGATTTGAAATCTTTGGAGATATCCTAAACGAGAAGCCAATAAGGGAATTAGCTTTATTCCAAATGTGTTTTGTATCCCCGCAACTGAGGTTAGATGACATAATTACATCTATATCTCTGAACTGTTTGACTCGTATTAGCAATTCATTGTGGATTTTTTAGTAATAGACGAGGTAGAGAGCTCTAGAGTTGGTAAGAATGGCACTCTTTCTTGCATTTAGTTCAATTGCGTTAGGTTGGCACCAGGTAAGTATGCAAGTTAGAGTTTCTTGTAACTACATGCAGTTCCGAAGAAAAAGATATTTCAAGGAATATTTTAATGTCATCAGCAAACATTTGATACTTGCTGGAAAATACTTGGAGTTGTCGTTAATGGAGATGTCTTAGACAAGTCCAATAGAATGCAATCGACTTGATTTTGTCTAGAGAAAGCGAAGATGATATAATTTGGAGCAGGAAGTGGCAGTAGATCTTCCGCTTCTAAATCCAAGTTGTGTCTGGACAACAACAGACTGGAGGTTGAATGCATGGATATGCAGGAACGGGCTCTCAAATACCTTGACGAAGACAGGTTGGGTAGATATGGGGCGATAATTGGATATGTCACAATGGTCACTTAGGGGTCACGTAACTCAATTTCAGACTGGCGGAAAATATACCTTCTTTCAATAAGATGTTAAAAAGTAATACAATTGTTAAAAAGTAACTAGAGGCCAGAATAGCACTGCAGTATTTTAAGGCTATCGGTGGAATGAGGTCTGGTGATTTGACACTGATGCAGTGTGGTCAAGGGCTTTGAATTTGTCTTCTTCTTACGTAGCTGTTACAAGGACAGCAGTTAAATTGCATATTGTACCAAAGCCGAATGTTGAAATTTGAGGAGATTGATTTTTATAGACAGATAAGACAGTCTTCAAAAAGCTCACATTGGCCTGCTGGGTCTTTTGCTTCGTGATTGTTGTAAAATATGGGATGGCGTTGGGGTAAAGATTTACAGACAGTTCTTTTATCTTCGTTACATTGACAAACAAAATTATTTCTATTTCTCCACCTTGATTACGCTCTTTGGTTAAAGTACCTTATGACGTCTATTTTAATGACCTTTTTTCGATAATTTGGGTCAACCATCATAGACATTGCGGACAGAGAACTATTTGAGGTAAACTGTTACATATTGTTGAACTATTGTCACGTTCTTGTTAACCATTTATCCAGTATACACGCTAGTGCACCTCTCCAAAGTTGGATTTTTATTGTCTTCGTCACTATAGGTTGGCTAAAGCATTAATTGACTGTACCCAATTCAAGTCTAACGTTTTAATTCGAAAGCTCACCCAGATTTTTGGAGTTGAAGTCTTCGACAATGAAATGCTCAGATGAATAATCTGTGATGAAAAGGGTCTTGATTAAAAGGTATGATATTTACTGTTGCAATAAATTGTACAAATGAAAAGATTGAACACCATATTATTATGTTTAATAATAGTTCTTTTTTTGTTTTGTGGTCCAATCTGATTCTGTATTGTCCCAGATACTGTCGTTGCTAGGATCTCTGAATTAACCTGTAAATTTTAAGAAATAATCTTTGAATTTTGTAACTGGTAAGGATCACTTCGAATTTCGAATCGAGTTTCGATTATATTTCAATTAAATTCGCTGAATTTTGTGAGTTCCAAGATTTTAGTTTGAAGGACGCATTAATTAATATCGATAAATATTCCAGATGGTCGATTTTTTATTTCCCTTTCTTCCAAACACATTCAATTTTCTTGTTCTTTCAGACTATTGAAACAAGTTTATTAATGTTGTGTCATCCGTTCTTTTCAACATGTCAGTTCAGCGCTGTCATATAGTTTTTCATCATTTAGTTTGAGTCGATTGCTTCTCCCGCCTAGAGCTGCCCTGTGAGACTTACGCAACGGTTTTCATTTGTCAACGAAAATATTATGGTGTAATTTATCGGCAGATTGTATTGCGCCAGTCGATTATTTGGATGTACTTGGCTGTCGTAGTAGTTTGTTACAGTGAGAAAGGAGTGACTTACTTACCGGGCCTGGGGAACCAGATATGAACTGGAATTCTGTATAATAATCCGATCCTTTTGGGCGTACGACCAAGGGAGGACAGCTGTATTAAGTGGCAACAGCCTTCTGGATATTTAGTGACTGATTGTATGTCTTACTTAACATCCCGCGAATATTGAACTATTGTCGCACAATTTTAACTTGTTAACTTAGTTTCCTTATTTACACAATGCTTTCCAGTTCAATATTACATAGAACGAATTATTACCACTGCATTCGGATTATTATGTACTATTATAGGAAATACGTTCGTTTTGTAATTTTTGTTAATGAAGTCAGTGAAACATTTTTTTACAATTTTACTACTTCTAATTTCAGGACAATTTCAGTGTTGCGTAGGTAAGATACGCTTAGCTCTACAGCGAATATGACAGATGTAGGTATGGCAGTTGCCACTACTTCAGAAGAGGCATTGCACTGTTTTGTATGTGATGTTGCAGTTACAGGAAAACATTATACTCTTGCAACATGTAGAACTCAAAGTACTAATATTCGTTTGATTGAGAAATTAGGACAACTTGTTGGAGAAAGGTAGCATTATTGATCTCTGATAATATATCTTTGTGATGTGCAAAATTCAGATGAATTTTTTTTAAAGGTATATGGTTGTTATATGTGAAGATGACATCATTTGTCGTGGTTGTGCAAATTTGATCAACACATTGGATAGACTCGAAACAGAAATGAACTCTGTGCGGAAAGTGGTTTTACAGTTCTTGGAGAAGAAATATTCTTTGGAGGAAGGAGAGCTCATAAACAATAAAGCAACAAACTACGGTCTGCCTCCTCAAATAACGTCACGTAATACAATCATTTATCATTGTTTTCATATAATAGTCTGCTTGCTTTAATTGTATTGTATGTTGAATAAAGTAGTATGTATTTCTAAGAATAGATAACCTTTGTAGGACATATTCTTCTGCAAGACATGCTAAAATTGATAGTAAAAATCTTTCTATGTGAAATCTTCATATCTCTTAAGAGTTTTATAATTTTGTTCTTGTGACAAATGTATTTTTATAGATGTGGTACGTTTTGAATTCATAATTTGATATAATTATGCGTTTAGAATATATTTAGCAATTTGAATAGGTTATTTTGAGCACTTCATTGTTGCTAATGAAAAAAAGTATTGCTTTCCGAAACTGAATCATTTTGTTGATGAGCAGACCAACCTTCCACCATTGCTCAAAAGTTTGGATTAATCATGATGAAAGCAGCATGCTATAAATACCCATGACTAAGCTCCTGAGTAAATGATACTCCATCCAATATTGTTCCTCTCTTTAAATATTTCTGATATGGAATGAACACAGACTTAGTCAGCCAAAGCCAATAGAACTTTTTTGTTGTATTGAAGGTCTACTCATTGACATTGTTAAAAATATCAAAAACAAGGAATGCCAAAAATTTTATTTAATATTGTGGAATATTTAATTTTCAGTTTTGTAGAATCAATCTTAAAAGAAATCAATAAGGGGTGTAAATTAATTGAGAAAAGTAATGAGATTTTATTTTTTTGCTTGTTCTGCTAGAAGAATAGTTAATTCAACTAATATACCTAACAAAATAAAAGAACCAAAAATTTAAAATGATTTTAGGAATACTAAATGAATTTTCCTTTTATTTTCATTCAGTAGATGAACACATTTGATTTTGTTTTCATAAATATTTTCATTGAAGATGATTTACTATACTTTGTCATTCAGTTTATTCAAACATATCGTTTCCATTGTGATATTCTTCTGTCTCATTGGATTCAGAGGTAATGCTTTTGTTGTTTGTTGCATGCTTGGTTATAATTTCAGCTAATAATCACAATTTGTTGTTAGTCCTTAGTTAACTATTTTTTCAACATTTGTGAATTGGTATGCGTCATTGTACTATTCATTTTTGAAATCTTTCATTTAGACAAGAATATTTTCCAATCATATTTATGTACTTTTTACTACATATTCTTTTCTTTTGCTTTGGATTATTAGCATTGATTTTAATATTGCTGTTTAACAATGTTTTTATACATTCAGAAAATTCAATTTAATACTTTTGAAAGTAGATTAGTGTTGGTGTTGTTTTGTATGTTTTTCAACATAAAATGAAGTTTTTTTATCTTCTGGGTTAGATGGGTGGGAGGAAGAGAGAAATGTATCAATTTAAAGAATTGGGTTTGAATCCTTTATTCCATTATAAGATGTGAACGGATTTACATGTACTAAAACTATTCAATATGTGGTTGTATACCTATCTGAGTTGGTAATTAAATATGAGCTCAAAATTATAGTTTCCATTTAATATTAATGGTTAATCAGGTGAAACAAATTATATAACATTGTACTTCTCATTCATTTTACTATTCTGTTAAAATAAAGTAACAAGTAGTACACTATTTCATTCCCTGTTACCTCAATAATGTTAATAATAATAACACCCAAAACTATACAAAAATTACAAAAGTTAAATATTGTTCTAATGCGTACTTCGAATAACACCTCACCTTTTCTTCTTACTGTTGTATTGGATTACAAATGCTCCTTTCAATTGTTCAGAAGTAAATCATCTTCTGTTGTCTCTGAGGATAAATTTATTATTGCTTAAGACTGAGTTCAACATTACAAGATGTGCTGGAAGTAAGTTTGAAATTCATAATATCCAGTTTTATCTTCAGTTTCAATCTCTACACATCACTACACTTTTTGTTCATCTAAAGTACAGTGTTCATTGTTATCTTCATAGCATTTGCAACTTCACTTGTACTACGATTTAATTGCTGCGGAGTACATTAACATGGATTACAGTAGATTAATGTTTTAAAATATGAGTTGAAAATCATTGAAATGTATTTTTTATGCTTTTAATATGGGAAGTAAAAATAACACTTTTTAATAGTACTCATTGTGATACGGAGAGATAATAAAAAGTATAATGTATTTTTGCTTTATTTATGAATAGTTATTTACATAGAAGTCCGTTCCCTGATCATGGGTTTTCCCTATAGTGAAGGCATGAAACAATCTCCAACTGAGTCAATCCCATGTTTTGTACAACCTTCTCCGCTGGTGTATTGTGTTAATCAGAGCAGCTTGGTTATGGATCCAACTAAATGTCCACCTGAAACCATTAATCATAATTAAAATTAATACCATGAAGTTTTTCCCTTGCTGACCTTTCTTATTTCTTTTTTTCCTTCTGGATATTATGATACATAAATTTTACAGAAGTTTATAAGCAAGAAGTAGTGTGGCTATTAAATTGGTACTGATTTTTGGTGGATTACTAACAAAATCAAAGTTTATTGTTTCCATAATTGTTGAATTTAGTTTTTTCTCATTGAAAAATTTATAAGCCTAATCGTGTTCTGAAATGCGGTATGATTTGAAATTATATTTGTGTTAAATAATATTTATTCTGCTTTTTTTATGAACTCAATAAATTGATTAGCTGCTATTGTGCATGTTATAGGTTAGTAAAAACTTTAGTAGAATTTTTGTCTTTTGCTTAATATTGTAATTCTTCTTAAAATTTGATTTTGTCTGAGTTGATTATTTAGATTTTTATCTTTTGTGATGTATTTTGTCAGTGAGATATTCTTCTATTGGAAACATATAATTACAACTGAAATTGTTTGTTGCATGGTTTATTAGTTATAAAATCTTGTAATATCACTCATACATTATGTTTAAAAATCATTATCCATGTTATTAATAACAAGCAAAAATTTGACCAGTGGTTTCTGTTGATAATTATTTGTTAATTCAATTTTGTTCTTGTAGGTAATATGAGCCCAAGATCTGTGATGTCAGAAAATTTCATGGTAATATTTCTTTATATGTTGCTTTAAAGTTCAATAAAAATCAAGAATTAATGTGAACGTTTCAGATTTTTCAAATAGATTTCTCTTCTCCCCAGTTTTATAACTTGTGTTCTTGTGAGTGGGTAGATCAATGTAAATATTGCACCATTTCCTTCCTGTGTGATATTCTTAAGGAATTTCAATACAATTTGTGGTGAATTAGTTCAATAAATTGTGGTGTAGTAGTGTGGAAAGAATATGATTTATGTAATTTATTATATTTGTTCTTGAAAGCTAATTGAAACTGAAAGTGTTCTGGATAGTCAAAACTCCAGATGATAGGAAAACAAACAATAAAAGAATGTACTGTAGTAATCATTTGCCATTTATTGCANAGTGTTCTGGATAGTCAAAACTCCAGATGATAGGAAAACAAACAATAAAAGAATGTACTGTAGTAATCATTTGCCATTTATTGCACATGAAAATGATTCAACAAATTTGAACGGTCAGTTTTGTACACAAAAGTTAAACTCTCTCTGTGTAATACACATTACTGTGTGGCCAGTTTACTTCATCGTATGATTTTTACATCTGATACGGTTCATTAATACTTCATTTTGTTACCAATTTAATTGATACTATTGTATATTAAATTATGTTTGACATACAAATAATAACCTTATTGTGAAAAGACCAAGATGAATTTCGTTGTTTCTAGAGGTGAGAAATTTGAACTTAGTGAGGTGTTTAACTTTTTTTTTCNGTATATTAAATTATGTTTGACATACAAATAATAACCTTATTGTGAAAAGACCAAGATGAATTTCGTTGTTTCTAGAGGTGAGAAATTTCAACTTAGTGAGGTGTTTAACTTTTTTTTTCTTTTTTTTTACATCTGTTAGCAAGATTTACCCTTGTAGGAAATTAGACTATTGAACCCACTAATGCTTATGATATTTATTTATATTAAATTTTGTTTGTTGTTCAAGGATTTTAGACTTGTTTGTATTCCATTTTTCATTCTAATTATGGTATTGTAAACATCCATAAGGCTTATTTTTGGAGAATTAATTATGTTTTATATACTGATAAGTTTTAGGGTTAGAATTATTTAAACATTGCAATTAATTTGTTCTGTAACAATAATGCTTTGCATTTTTACATTGGTTTTATATGATTTCTTGTACACTTTTCTTTCAGTATCAGAAAAGAAAGGCAGCTCTTTTAGAACTAGAAAATGAATGTAATTCAGGGATGTCTGACAAAACAAAGAAGTCCAATTCTAAAAACGATATCTGGATGCAATGTGACAAGTGCAAGTATACAACCCATTATAATGCTTTCATGATTCATCATGTTCGTCAACATGTGAAGCGAAAGCAGAAATCCATATGTGATTATTGCGGAAATAGAACTGATGCTGATGGCCAGTGTCCTCAGAATTGTTGTATTAAAAACAATACTCATCCATTTGCTGTTTCTCCTTCAGGTGAGGCGGTATTTGTCTACTTCATTATTCTGATGATCAAAACTGACAATTTCATGGGTAAAATATTTCGTTCGTTTTTCTTAGACCTACAGCGTCATTATCATGAACCCTATTCTTTACAAGTTTTCAACTGGGTATGGCACTTTCTTGAATGTTGATTTGTACTAGCTCCCCATCTTCCGGCAACTCGCATGCTAATTCATTCTTAAGTAAGTTTGCCCCAGCGGTGGTGCAGGTGGTAGTGTTGTCACTCATCAAGTTATCCCGGGTTCGTTTCCTGATGGGGCCAGAAAATTTGTAGCTTTTCACATTATGTGACAGTGTATATAGCTGTGACTACTGAAAAGCGAACCCTCCTTCCTCTATCCAGCTCTTCCTAGTATCAATAACTCCAACTATTACTAACTACTT
This sequence comes from Laupala kohalensis, assembly GCA_002313205.1. NCBI lineage: Eukaryota > Metazoa > Arthropoda > Insecta > Orthoptera > Trigonidiidae > Laupala > Laupala kohalensis. The sequence continues at coordinate 233,940 of NNCF01125778.1, read as the reverse complement.
CAACTAACCCCTCCATGTGGGCCAACTTGTTGGTAAATGCAGCTATCCTACTAACAATGACCAACCACCCAACTCCTAACTCCTATTGCTCCGTGTAGATAAGTTTCAATAGCACGCTACATTTCCCATTTACAAATACAATTTATAAAATATTTAAGTTTGTTAACGATTTTCTATCTATGAGCCTTTATTTATTTCTATATGTTTTACTTCATAAATTGTGTTAAATATTTCCGAAATATACATTATATTTTTGTATATTTCGTTAGACAAAATTCAAGTCCTTAAGATTCAGTTGTGCATTACTGTATATCTGAAAGTATTCTTGTTGTTCTTAGAGTTAATCCTGTTGTTTGCAATTTATTAATTGTGCTAATAGTCTGTGTATTGTTTTGTTTTGTGAGTAGAACAGGGAGGACAATCTAATGAGAATGATTGCGGCAAAAAATTAAATCAGAAAGAGAGCAGTTCTCGAAAAAGATCAGATTCAGAAGCTGAAACTGTGGAAATGATTGCTGCCGAAATAAACGAATTTACCGGAGGAAACAGAAATAGATCTGACTTGGTATCTGGCATCCAAGAAAGTCCCTCCAATAGTAATAATTCAGATATTGTTTCAAGTAACAAGTTGCTTGTGGAGTGTGAAAGTCAGCAAAATTCCGGTGTTCATTCCCAAAGTGAATCTCTTACGACATCGCTTGTAAGAAACGAAGAAATGATAATTCCTGTTACGGAAATGACTCATGAGCAAGTGCAGCAACAGCTTGCTGCTGGAAATATAGAAGTGCAAGTGGAAGGGCAACAAGTAGGGTCTACTCCCACCGCTATTTGTGTGATGGAAATGTCCGAGGATCACACTCCGGAATCGACTTTGGTCACTGTGCAGAAAATGGAAGATGATAACAATGCTGTGTATGTTCAAGTTGTGGAAGTGGGTAAAGATGGCGATATTGATGAAACTTCTAATATTCCGAAAGTGCTCACATTGTCAGATGATGGGACGGTGGAAATGGTTGAAGTTATGTGGGATGATATGGTAACCACAGATGTTCAATCTGGTCAGACTCTTCAGTTCTAATGAGTTTTAATTCACAACTTTTCTTACAATGATTTGTTGATTTCCGTATCTTGATATTTAGGTACAATTTGTGGTCATGAAAACAATTTCGTTTGAAACGCCGATACTATTTTTATTCATCTGTTTTCTGTTGTAACTTTCAAGTTACACATATGGAGTTCATTTTGACATACAGTCCAGTAATTTAAGTTTTGTTTCATTATTTATTATTTGACTGTCTGTAACATAAGTGTTTCCTTACAAGCTTTTGATTAAATCACCTGGAAATTTTTGCTAAAGTTGATCAATTTTTTCCAGTTCAAATTTTATGATAACATATTAACAATGAATTTATTGATTTAGTTATAAACAATGAAATTTGTATTGAGCGCTCTTATCTTAATTTTTGCTTCTCTGTTAATTGATTCATTTATTGAATTACTATTGTTGTATGAACTTTTGTGCTCCAGTTATTCATATAAGAGAAGATCTCTCATAATCACACACTTGATTTTGTTTTTTATAAATGAAAGAAATGAAGGATTATTTCTGTACATAAATTACAGAAAGATTTTAATTCTTCATTCTAGTCAAATTGATTTCAAGAATACTTTATACAGGGTTATGATTTTGTTGTATCGGAAATGTACCTTAGTTTTACACATGTCTAAGATATTGAATTTACTAATGAAATAAAAAGCTCTATTTTCATTGAATGCATTTTTAATGTTTAGTAATAATTTATTACCAAATAAATATAGACTGTTTACAACCATTCTGGAATAACAAGGAATCTATCTAAGAGAAAAATAAGGACTGTAAGAAAAATAAAGGCCATCAGTTCAGTGCCGTTTTTGTGTGTGGGTATAAGGGAACTGTAACCCAGAGTCCCAAAAAGTATTCAAACATATAATTTTTTCAGCTAATTATTTTTAAATATTTATTGTATTCTTTAAATGAACCAAAGTTTTCATAACAAACATTTCCAAAATATTAAACAGAATAAAATTAATAAAATCACTTCAACATTGCAAATTATGTAAAAATTAAGGTAAAAATGAATTTTCACTTCACTTTAAAAAAAAAAGATACATAAACACATTCCAAAGTAAGATAAAAACTTTTTTGTGAAAAAAATCAGATAGAAGGGTTTATTTATCGTATGGTTATTAAGGTATATTATTTTACACAGAGCAATCAATCGCATTATATTGTATCACATTTTGAATGTGTGTGATTCAGTTAATACTAGTGGAAACATGTAGTCAAAAAAATTAATTACAATAATACAATACACATCTTAGATTTATTCCCATTGATGTCCTGTGATAGCTGCTCCGTCCATGTCCAATTCAAAGATGGTTTTTATATATTTTGGTTCATCATTGTTTGGATCAAAGGAATTCTGATTATAAATGTCAAGCAACCAAGCTACACTCAGATTTATTCATTTTAAAAATAATTTAAAGTAAATTTTTAATAAAAGGAATTTATAGACATTTTTTTCATGACTAGTGTGATGGGTTAATTTAATTTGTTCATGTAATGAAATTGTTAAAAATATATTAAACAACAAAAATTGTTTTATATTTGTTTTCTTAACTTTTAGTATTAACTTTACTTGGGGACAGAGCAACATTTAGTCAGTATAAGAAAATTTTCAAGTAAAATTTTAATACAAGAATTCTTATTTTACTGATGAATGATTGTTTCCTACAATGCTGATACTGATGACTTTCCAGGTATCACGGAGCGGCACCCACCCTATTGGGAAATGTCATTTATCGTTTCAGTCATTGGTAACAAATGTTGTGGTTTGGTTCAACGTAAAACATTCCTCAGAACAGTCAAATTTCACGACCCATAGGTGAGTGCCCAAAGGATGTATCGCAGACAAAAGGGAAGGAAATGTGTTTCGTTCACAGACAGAAGCCGATTTAAACTTATATAAACTTATATACTTGTTGCCCATATTATAATTTTGTAAAGCTAATTTTCACAAGATTGACAATTATGCCATTCGATTCCTGATATTAGAAATCCCTTGTACATCAAGTCTTTGCAAAATCCCATCAAAGTTTATGAGATAGCTGATTTAAACTTATAATTATTGCTCATGTAATAAGAGTAAGATTAGTTGCTGACATACAACACTTGATGAATTTTAGAGAAATAATGACCGATTTGGTGAATTAAATGCTTTTACAGTTTCTTGAGAAGTGTGAATGAAACAATGTTATAATAAATGAACAAACAAATTATAATCTAGCATGATGTTAGGATGTTTTTATTCTTCCAACATATCAAATGGATGAGAATCTCAATTCTTATACTTACGAAGAAGACTGCCTTGAAATAGGTGACCATCCCCCGGAAGCACAAGTTTCCTCTACTAAAAGAAATCCTGGTTGCGCCTGTTATTCTACATGGTATGTTTCTTGAAGAACCTAGAATATTGAAGTTATTCCAATTTTATATTTAGAAATATTATAACTTATTGTATTCTTAAGAAATTTCACGATGTAAATTTTTCTCCAATGGTACTTTGAGGTTCAATTTTTGGAAGTAAATCCTTTCCCAAATGTTTGAGTTAACTGTTGGTGGATTGATCTTAAGAATTACTAGTTCAAGTGAAAATCAAAAATTTTCTTATTTCACTTTGCATTTAATTATTGGTATTTGATTTTCACTATCCAGTTTATTGTGTGTGTTTGAATTGCCAAGGTTACTTGTGTAAGTGATGCCAGGAACTGCCAATGACTGTCGAAGGACATTGCAGATTAATTATTTCAATATTCCATTCAACTAATCTCTATTGACCCTCATCCATAACTTTCTGAATTCGCAGGGGAATATGATTCTTATATGAGAGAACTCCCTTTTATCACTACGTTGAGAAATGTAATTTGTTCTTTACTTAGATGGCGTTTTTTTTTTTTGATAATGTGTGGAAAAAGTCTTAGAACCATACAAAAGATAATTTTCAAAGTCTTTTCAGGTCTTGATGAATTGGTGTTACAAAATAAGTTCAAAAACTCCTATTCTTCAAAATATAGGTATGTGTTCCCCAATTTCTTTTAAAACTAAAAAATTATTTTTGTCTAAACCAAACTTAAAAATCATGTTTGGATTAGAGCACCGTTTGTGACACTTTTGGTACTGTATTTATCCAAATAAAGTCTCTCCCTTTTCACTGAAAAATCAGTCCAAAAATCCACAAGTGACTATTATGAGAGTTAAGGATAATCCTATTTGTTCATTTAAAATTTAGTAATGTAAATGAGGCCTGCATTTGTGTCATGGAATACAGAGCCAATGCTGATAACTTTTCAATAGAAAAATTTTGAAATCATTAGAAATTATCGTGATGTTTCTTATCAACTTCAGTTGAAAGGGACATTTAGCCATAAATTAGCGAAGTTAGCAGGACCTAATTTACCATAAGACTAAATAGGTTTTAAGTTTTTCAATTAATATTGTATTTACTGATGGCTGAGAGATGGTATATGAGTAACATGTTAGAGCTGGGGGCTGTGCAACCACTTGAGATGCAAATTAAAGGCAATTTATGGTTCTAGAATATATTTTAATTAAGTGCAAATTAAAGACCTTCGTAACACCATATCTTGTAATATGCGATGATTTTACTTTTCTGAAAGTCCTCCCTGAAAAACCGCTCCTTGGTAGATCATAGACATACTATTCCTAGAGTGTGATCTTGTGGTATTACTTTTCCTTACATGTTCACATTCCATAAAGTGTGTTTTGTTCTTAATAAGGATTTATTAAATAGCCTACTTTTTGTTCATTTTTGGGTATGTCATTCATTTTACTCCAAGTTATAATTAAAATTGATACATAAGTAGTTGAAACTTCTAGAACATGCTAATGAATGCCTATATAGTAAAATGAAACTGTTGTACACCATCCTTCATTAGTTGAAGAAGAACTTCATTAGTCGTTGAAGAAGGCCAGAAAAGTTATTTCAGAAGAGGGAGGGGGGAGGGGGGCAGAACAAAATTGTCATCCTAGGGAGCCTAAATCCCTAAGTGGGGATCTGGAAGTTTGCTGTGAGTTGCAGTTTCTGACCAGTAGATGATCCTCACAGTGACTCGGCAGTGGAGATCATTTTATGAAAAGCAGTCTTAATAAAATGCCATAGATGATTGTGCAGATAACTTAAAAGTCAGTACCTTCTCAGTGTTTGGGTGCCTGATTTCTAATATGTTGTCAAAGTCAAAATTCAATTTTGTGGGTCAAAAATTCAATTTTTGGGGGAAAAAAAATACTGCCAAGTCTGTGGTTACTAGTCAAGTTTCAAAAATTCATAATAGCAGATCTGATGTTGCAAATAAAAATTTTTTTGAAATAGTTTAAAATTATTCAAAAATAAATACTGACAAATGCTTTTCTGAATCTCTGATAATGAAAGTAAATTTCAATTGAAGTATTCAGTACAATCTTGTTATTTTTAAAATATTAAAGTTATTCATTTAAGTTTTTGATGTTTCAACAGCTGCTTACTGTTACACAATCTGAACTATTTGTTTTGAAATTGAGAGGAACCATTTTAAAAACAATAGTTTCAAAAATAATAAAAGTAAATTTTTAATGTTCATTACTAGAATATATCAGAGTTAAGATAAAATATGCAAGTCATTTTTAGATGAACTCTTGGAGAAAGAAGGCATGGTAGTTCTACTTGAATTATTTTTCACAATGACCATAGGTGCATCATTCAAACAGTAATAGATCTTTCTACACTTGATATTGCTCAATCTTTCCTGAATAGTGCTAGATTTAAGTTATACTTGGGAATATATTAGTGAATTTTTAAAAAAATGTCTGATAGTGTAAAAGAATCCAGCAAGCTATGAATAGATGGAACTCAATTTTCATAGATTTGGGTTTATAGTTTCCAGCCATGAAGTACATAGACAATCTGAATACTTTCACTGCTGTTCCTTTTTAAAAAAGTTTATAAATGGTAAAATTAACCATATTTGACGTCACTCACAAAATTGTTCGTAAATATTTTAGAAGCACTATAGAGTACACAGAGCTCTGGTATATCAATGCATGAATTTCTGCCTTACACCTGAAGAAGATATGTGATAACTGGACAGATGAAAATGGTGCATTTCTGTGTATATTATTTTAAAGTAGTTATCACACACTTTTATTTAAATAATTTTCAAGCCTTTTTATATGAACTTTGATACAATGTAACTTTACATGGCTGAAATTTGCTCCAATGGCATATGTTTTAACTGATTTCATTACTTATAAGTTCCTGTTTCTAATATTGCCTGAATCCAAGCTTTAAATTCACCACTCATCAACAACAGTCTATAGCTAGTTACAGTAACTCTTGGGGTTGAAATTAATAGATGGTAGAACATTTATTAATGGAAAAATAAAGAATAGAACATTTTTAGATTAGAAAAAGCAATTGATAGATGTACAACATTTATAATGGAAAAATAAAAAGGTAGAAAATAATTTTTAATCTCTAAGTGTAGGGTGAAGTTACTATGGAACTTAATTATGCAAATAAAAGAAAATATATAGAGATTGTTTGAAAATCGATGAACAACTTAACAAGATGATTCAAAACCCCACCAAGAACATTCCTGTAAAACGTAAGCCAAGTCCAAATACCAAATGAGTTAACTCAAAAGGGCAGAAAAATGTAGAGATAGTAAATTTTTAGTTGACAACTCTACGGTAGAGTAATGTTTCTTAACAAAGAAAAAACTCAACTTTTTACATTAAGTACTTAAATAAATAAACTTATTAATATGATTTATTATCTTATTAACATTAATTCAAGAGTTATTTTTATGAGATTCAGGCCATCGGGCCTTCTTTCACCTAACCACATAATTTGGGCAGAGGAATTGGGAAGGAGACATATTGGTTTGCCAGGGAATTAAAGGTACTGAACTGGATCTGGATTAGGTGAGAAAAACACCCAGCTGAAAACCTCACTTATGTTTGTTTGTGCGAACACACTACCATTACGTTACAGCTGTTTGTTAACTCGTTCCATATTTTGTAATGTCATTTCTTCTTGAGAAGTAGCTGATTTGAATTTAAAGAATTCAACGTAACATTTAAAACAAATGAAGGAAACCAAGTAATAGTTCTCACACAATTCAAAAGGGCAGTTCAAAATGTGTTAATATTTCCAATAAATAATGCTAATAAACTCTTCTATTTTTTCATAGAGATCTTGTCAATTAGAGTAAGGGAGGCAATCCTACTTATTTGTACTCAAGTTTTTTGAATATAGCTAAGTCTCTTCAAAGAACAAAATTACTCAAAGAATCTTTCCTCGGGTTAAAATTTAAGAAAAAGCTTATGTCTAAATATGTTCATTTAATCAAACTTAACTTTCACCAAAAGCAAACTAGTATGAAGGCATACCCTCTTCAGGTGAATTTATTAACTTCTTCCAAATTTCAGTCTAAATGCGATTTCCCTTACATTTGTCACGCAGGTGTTGAAGGCAGTGCAATATTCATGTAATTCCATCAGAGATTTAAAAATTGTTTATAGGAAATAAGTTATAAATGAAATGCTGAAATATTTTGTCTTCTCATCTCTTCTAGAATCAGAAGCACCAGAAATCTCAGTATTAAATTAAAATCTGTGGCCCTTTATTTTAACACTCAATTTTTATTATCTCTCTTAATCACATGCAGCGAAAAGTCATTTTCATTTAATGACTTATTGAGATTTGGGGAAAAAGTAGAATTAGAATAATTCAAAATAAATTTCTCGTTATGAGACTTTAAAATTAAAAAAAAGCCAAACTGAACAAAAATTTTCAAAAAGATATATTTTGTATACAAATGTATTAAATTTTGAGATAATAAAATCAAGTTGTTCATTACTTGCATAAAATTAATGTTTACGCGAGAATTTGCTTTTATTCGAGTGAAATGAATCTTCAAAAAATTGATTCACGAGTACGTTTCTGTGTCCTTTTTTTACCACTCAATTTCTTTCTTTGAATCAGGTTTCGGCTGGTTCTTGTCGTAAGTACTCTCGAGGAATTCTGGATTCTTGTTCTGCCTGAACAGCTTCCCGAGAGACTGAATCCGGCTTTGAGGCGAAGGCATCTGCTCGGGGCTCGAACCGTCTGGGCTCGCGTTCAGGCCCTCCTTGTGCGAGCGAGTCCGCCCGTACAACATCTTACTCAGCGGTCTCCTCTTCCCCTCTTCTTTTCCTTCCTCTTTGCCTTGATTCTCCTCCGATTCCGGCAACTGATGCAGGGATTTGCGGTATTTGAACACGTTCCACTTGGTTCCCTTGCGGTTTGGAGAAGCTGTGTCGGTCATCCCTTCGCTGTTCTCGTACTCCGATTTCATGGGTTCGCGTGCGCTCACTGGTCTCGGGAAACCGGAAAAGCCCTGACGGAAAATTTTGCCCAAAGACCCTCTTTTTTCCATCGGTTTGATCTCACCGGGGAGCAGTCCATCTTTGGAAGAATTTCCTTGCGGTAATTCTGCATCTCGACCTAAGCCTAAACGAAGTAGGCGTGTGAGTTGCGACCATTTCGACGAAGACAAGTGTGATCCTTCGGCAGCTTTGTCGACATCTTCTCGATCTTCTTCTTCTTCCTCCTCTTCTGCGGTCTTCACTTCTTCCATTTGCGCTTCTTCTGAGAAATCAATGTTGTTAGGATCATCTTGCAAATCGTCTTCAGCTTTCTCCACTTCTTCGAACGGTCGGGTATTAACTACTTCCACCATTATCGAATCTGAAAACCATATTATTAATTAAACTGTGTTCCAACTTTAAAAACATTTAATTTTTTCGTGTTTGTTTATAAATTAAAGTTGAATTTAAAAGCTCTAGTAAAAATGGCCATTGATCGACCATCTGTTAACGCCCACAGCGATTCATTTTAAATATCCAGCTATTACCAGGACATTGATGGCCATTAATTTCAGGTGGCAACCATTGTCCGTTTGGCGATAACAGATGGCCACTGTCTACTGGAGATAACCTCACTATCAGGGGCTGAAGGTGGTCCCTGTTTTGAAAGTGTGATCTATAACAAATCTTACAAAAGAGTAATGCAGCATGGTGTTCATCGATGAAAGTTAATAGTTACCTCTAAAGGGTTTATTACGTAATAAATCAAAAAGAGCCTTCAACATGGATTTAAATGAAAGAGATATTTTTATACGTTTTCGCACAGCATTAGTTTCATAACAACTAGGTTCTGGTCGCTATCTCACATTATTCATTGGTTAGAAGCAATGGGATTATTTGCCTTTTCTTCTTTTAATTGATAATTAACAATTGACATCCTTAATTATTTCAATTTTTAAACTGACTGTTTTAAGCAACGTCCGTTTACATGTGGTCCATTTTAAGGTGATAGTACTATATCTAAAAATTAATATCACCAAGGGCGTAGAAACATAAATTTTCATTGGGGCAAAGTGCCCAAGATAATAAATTTGTTTTGTTGCTTTATATACAACGTTTAGAGAAATACGTGATACATGTGAAATCATGAAACTTTTTCAAAATAAAGAATCCGTTTGTCTCTTAATCAAGAAAGGGGAAAATAATTGTAACATCAAACATCCTTGCCCTGACTTCTGGCTCCTACTAGAATTCTGGTTGTATTTAACATGCGTGGATTCTTATAGTTGTGTGAACATCCCACTTACTAATATTGTGTAAGTGGAATGAACAGAACACCCACGTTGGTTCCGATCAACAACCACGAATAGGAACATCGTCTGGTGAGCGTCACCCATAAAAAGAGCTGTTATATAATATTAATGAACCCAATACTAACCTTAACAGACGAGATAGTATTGTCTTACGATATTAACTTTGAGATATATCAAGTCAGTTTAATCCAATATCCAGTATTATCATCACAGAGCAAATTTTCCATCAACTGTATATTGCCATTGCCATAGATACCGCAAATGTTCTAAAATATCTCTATTGGAGACTTGTCACTATTTTATAAACAAAAACGTCTTCCCTATTGTCGTATAAAGAAAATATTTTTTATTTCTGTGAGTTGGTTTCATTTTTACTGAAAAATAATTCCGTCACGAATACCCTAATTTTTCATTCATGTTTTTCTGCGATACTAAATTCTTAACTATTTGCAAGTACGTAGTCACACTAATTCTAATAGTAACAAGGAACATCCTGAAATCATTCTGGCAGTTCCAAATTATCAATTAGGTAATATATAATTTATCGTCAAAACTGTTACAAGCTGCGTATAACCGTGGGGAGGACAATAAACTAATTTACTATTAATGCAAGAAAAATCCACTGCATATCTCATTACATTTGTAGTTGCTCATTGAGGAAAAAAACCCTCTCGAATTATCGAATTTATTTTTTTAACCTTGGAGACCGTCTATCTTGAAAACGATAATCATAAATGTTCTCGAATTATTCAGTAACAAAAACGTTCGGAATTCTTGAAAAATTGAATTTCGCTGTGGACTCATTCACCTTAGCCAACGTTCGGCTGTTAATCAATTCTACTTGAACGATACGATTTGAATAATACTAATATTTGTTCCGTTTTATTTCAAGAGTTAATATTGCACTAGTTTAACGAATTACTTTCCTCAAGCTCCGTGAGTGTTATGTAACGATAAATTCAACATGTGATGTTCGTCGTAACCAATGTTGGTCACAATGTTCCCATAATCCTTTTCTTCCACCTGCGAGCGGCAGGTTCAGAAAACGAAACTATCGTGCTGAATTGTGTTTAAGAACTGTATCGATATTATTTGTTATTATGCCTAAACAATTGTGTAAAACGAAATCGTCATGGCAAGTGAGTAAATTTGAAGTTTATTAGTCATTATTGTAAGAAAGTAAGTTATTTTGTATCATAAGGTAGAAAAGTACTTCTTTCATTGATAGTTCTTGTTTTGTTTTGTTTCATACTTGATAACAATGCATTATGTTATTCATCCATTTATCTCATAATAATGTTTACATTCATTATTCTTATAATTTTAATGTTTTTATGTGTTATTGACTGGTTAGTTAAGTTTTTACAACTCTTAGAAGTTTTCCCTACGAATGTCTTAGTAACTTTTAATAACCAATGTATTTCATATGAACTCGGTTATCTCATTTCTATTAATGTTTACTAAACAATGGAAGTACCTAATATTTTATATAAAAGTCTATAGGGTAATGAAATAGCAAAGTTACTTATGCAAATTGTTTCAAACCAATATTAAGAACCTACCCTTTCTTGCTTCCGGAGAGTAAATTAGTTTTTTTTTCCTCCACGTGGTCATACGCAGTTTGTACTGTTTTTTGACAATAAATTTATTATTATTTATTACTGTATGGTACTTAAGAAACAATATTCTCCTTGAGATTACAATGAGTAAAAACTCAAAAATTAGGATTAAATAAAATCATGTAAAGTTACATAATGTAAGTGAAAAATCTGGCAGAAATAACCAACAATAGTAATAATTGACATGAAAACCTGTTCAAATCTAAACAAATGACTTACTTGACAGTCAACAACAGAATATAATAAAGTAATTTTGTGGTGCACTTCATTATTGGGCAAGGTTTTGCCCTTATTTTAAGTGAACAGTATCTAATCATCATAATGACTTTTAAAGTAGACTTGTCTTTCCTACAAGATTCACAAACATGACTTTGTACCTACGATTAATTTAGATCATCATCTGGTGTTAACACAGCAGTACTTGCATAAAATATTTGTAACATGAGACAACTTGCTGATTACTGTTGTAATCCCTTTTACATTGCCTTTCTCTGAAACTTGATTTTCAACAAGTATCTTGTAATAATTTTTAGGGGTTCCACAGATAATAAAGAACCCTCTTAGGCAAAAGATATTTATTTGTCCAATAATACAATTTTAGGTTCAAATTTTACAACATATGCAAAATCTTGGTATTGAGTTGCAGTCTCCAATTCTTTTACTGAAAAACAATTTAAAAATTAAAGTTAAAAAGACAAAGTATATTAAAAGTATTGAATAACTAATACAAGGAAATGATAATGATGTAGTAATAATTATCAATGAAATATTTTCATGTAAAAATAAAGTCAAAGTTTGATAGTATCTTTGGTGTTTTAGTCATTAAAATAATTCTGAAAACTATGTTGGTTGGTTGTACAAACCAACATACTGCACCTGAAGCATCTATTCAAAGTACTTTATTTAAATCAATAATAAATAATTGATTCTTGAAAGAGCAGTTGCTTGTATTTAAAGATATAACAAAGAATATTTAAAAATAGTACAGACAACAGTAACATAAGAACTCATGGATTACCATAGTCGTCCAGACAACATTAAAAACCCATAGAATATCCCAAGTTCACCCAAGTCACCGTCCTTTAGATCAATTGTTTGTTGGTGGTTTGGGGAAGAAGGTAGATGACTGCTCAAGGCCACGCATTTTGCCACCCTTGGGATACAAGAAAACTGAAACCCCCTGAATTACAGTTGTAATCAGCATGAGCACTCCAATGTTAATAATAAACAAAATACTTATACATGACAACATGATAATAGTGGAACAAAGAAATTACCAACTTAGAAAATACAAAAACCAAGAACACAATATAAAAACAGAATCATGTACATGTATCAGAAAATGAAATTATAAATTGAAGATAAATTATCTAGATTGTAAATTGAATGTATTCCTAGTTCCTTTTATGTACATCATTTTGGGAATGTCCTGATTTAAATGATTTTCTCCCCCATCTAAAATTATTATGTTATTCCAAACCATCAAGTGGCTATTGTCTAAACAATGTGAAGTTATCATACTGTGATCTGAGGCACAAACAACTCTGAGGTTCTTTAGTAAGTGTTTGTAATGAGCATTTAGTTTGTGTAATGTTCGAAACATTGCAATCTTTACAGTTCATTTTATAAATAATAATATGAGGTGATGGTACTTATTTTCTTTTCTGTTAATGATCAGTGAGTTTAATTTATTGGGATGTTGATTAATTTTAAATTTTGGGAAATTAAAAACTCATTTAACAGAGATGAATTTATGCTATGGAAAATTTTGTTATTACTAATAAAATAAATAAACTCATTTGTTAATTTTTAGACAATTTCTATTTCATTTTGAGGTACCACACAATAATCTTCAATTATTTGCCAATAGGACATTACACCATTTATAAAAGTTGTGTATCCTGCACTGCTAATATGAAGAGAGATATCACATGTTAATGATACCAAGCTCATAGAATCATCTGTAACTGTTCTTAATTTATATATAAATGAAATATCTTAATTTATCATACTGAAATATTTTCTTCTGGTAAAATTTTAGACAGGAACAAAAATAATTTATAAGGTTCCATTTCCAAAATGATGTACATAAAAAGAACTAGAAATACATTCAATTTACAATATGATTCATGATTCTTATCATGAATTTATAATTTCATACTCTCTTACATTTATCTGATTCTAAATAAAGTTGGCAGCATATTTTTTATTGTAGTATTTGAAACTGGAAAATGTAGTGTGCTATGGAGCAATAGGAGGGAGGAGGTGTGTGGTAGAGTTGTTAGTAGGTGGGTCGGTTACCTGGGTTTACCAACAGCTTGGCCCACATGGGGGAGTTAGTAGGAGTAGTTAGTAGTAGTAAGAGTTAGTGATACTAGGAGTACCAGGAGGTGGATAGAAGGGGGAGGGTTGGCTTTTCAGTAGTCACAGATATAAGGTAGCATATTGATTGGTATATAATCAATCAATTGAAAATATTTTGGTATAGTACCACAAATCTTTATTATTAATAATTAAACCAACAGATTTTTCACTGACATATTTAGCATCATCAGACTAAGAATAAAAAAGAAAATTGATAGTAATAATGATAAAAAAAATTCATAATATGATTAATAATTGAAATAAAAATAAAATTATGCAGAAATATTTGAACACAAGAATATAAACAAGAGGAACAAGGAAATCAGTAAACTGAATGTCATACCTGTTTCTACCATAATAAACATCCATTATATAATTTAATTAAATAAATAATTAAAAACTTACAACCTTTTATGGACAGATAAAATAAATAATATTAAATATTATTGAAATATAACTATTACTCATCCATAAAAGTTCGTGTTTTTAATTATTTATTTAATTTGACATACCTCTTTATTCAAAAGAATATTTTGGCAAATGCACTTGTTTGTGGTTGTTTGCAGCTGGGTGCAGTACTTTATACCACAAACAAGCGTATTTGCCAAAATATTCTTCTAAAACTATACAATATTTAATTATGAGAAATAATTGGAAACTTGTGTGGCAGCTTCTAATGTGTTTTTTATTTGTTAAATTATTGATCCATCAATTTTCTTAAATTCACTGGGGTGAAATTAAAAAATAAGTAAATAATGATAACATTGTTACCCTCTTTACCCAAATATAGTCCCGCCCCCAAATAAAATCTCCGCCTTATTTTAGGAGGCAAAATTTAGAAAAAAAGTGAAATTGAGTAAAATCAATGTCTTTCTGAAGGGAAATGCTAATTCAAAATTACATGTGAAATGTTTGACTCTGGTAAGTATAATTGTAAGGACTTAAAAATGAAATGCTAACGGGTGCAGTTCAACTTCTCTTCTTGAAATCGCCGGATCCACATGAACTTCGGCTCTGCTTCTAATTCTCATGCCGCTGTTTTATTCCCTTGTGTCTGAGCATAGTTACGAACTCGCAGTTTGAAGTTAGCGTCAAATCATCTTCGATCGCCCCTCTTTCGTTGTGTCGAAAAAGATTCCTGTCTCGACAAAATCGTGTCACGGTCAGCACGGCGACGACAGTCGGTCATTCCTAGACGACGTGGACCAGTTCGGTTTCCACTTCGAATAAGCGTCGAATCCCGCCATCATCCATCGATGTTCTTTGGGTTACGTTACGTATACGGCTCGTGTTCGCTTAAGTCGTTATCAGTCACGAAACTTTGAATTAGCAGTTTCCCCGTCCTAAACTTCTTATATATAGTAGTCCCCCCCCACAGGATTTTTTCGGAGAAAAGGGGGGGACTATATTCGGGAAAATACGTAATATGTGAATCTGTTTGTCCAGGATAAACCACGTCTTAGTAGATAAAACTACCAACGTTTCGGCCATCATGCTGTGGCTTTCTTCAGGGCAATGTCAGAGTCGTACAGACCTAAGTCGCTGTCGTACTCTGCGACTTGTGAAAAGTGATTCTAAGGAAACCTAAACATTTGTGTTTTGTTCTCTTATGGAAGGAGGGATTTTTAATGGGGCTTTAGGGCTCGCCAACATCAAGGTCATTAGAGCCCTTGGTAGGAGGGATCTTGAAAAAATTGTATTAAAATAAATGTTTTGGAGCTCTTATATGTTAATCTATTTCTTTGTTTCAACTCATTGATAACCTTAACTTTAATTTGGCGTTGACTTATATTACATCCTGTTTAGAGGAAAGTATGAATAGTCACAAGAAAAATATAATTGTCAAAAAGGCACTCACATAAAGACAGCTGGGAACGAGCAATCTCTTAATCCCTTTATTATATTTATATCTTCGTTGTTTTTGCTTTTGAATATCTTTTGTTTATTATCTTGCTCTGACCGTCAAATGTGTCTTAAGGAATGATGGGACTAAGAATGTTTTTCTGTTAATGAAAACAAAAATTAAGATCCGTGTGCCAAGCGAGATTCAACAGACCTGAAGCTACTGCTGTGAGCAAAAGTCATAATCAAACAATTCAAAGTCATGAAATTAAGCTTAAAATCTTTTAATTAACTGGATAAATTAGTAAAATTTTGATAATTTGTTTAATATTACATATGTTTTCGTCCAATTTAACTACATGATCCATATACAAATTTGTTAATTACCTGTTTTTACCTTTTGGTTCTGTGATGTAAATGAACCNCGAACACGGGGCCCCGAGATGAGTCTGGCATTGTTTCCACTTACTTGTGCTAGACTCCTTCCTTTCTCTTTCCTGACCTCCCTTGGTCACCTCTTGTTCCTTTCGATTCCGACGCCATAAGAGCTAGGGTATCTTTCATTTTCCTCATTTTTGCCCCCCCCCTCATTTTTTGTCCTCAATGTTTTGATGTATGTTTGGAGATACATTTTGGTATGTTGTGATTCGCTTTCGATACATAAGTTAGTGCTGCACCTAGTTTATTTATGGACAATATTTTAAGGGACATTTTAATACAAAAATATAATTTCCTTCCATATTCTTCTCATTTTACGTTACCATTTTGATATTTGTCCGACTAAAATGAGTCATTCTTCACATTCTCCAATGATCTTGGTGGGATGAATTAAATAAATTATCTTACCTGAAACAACCTCTAAATCTCGAGACACTCGAACTATCCACAAATAAAGGAAGCTTTTAGAAAAACAACATTTATTCAAATGCATTAAAAAATGAAAAAGATTAAACATGAACAAATGAATCCTTCTACAATGTTGAAGACTTCTTTCGGGTTATTAAGCAGTGTCGTCATGCTTTTAATCCTCTTAATACTTCTTAATACTTTGGGTGATATGACACAGCTTAATATAGTTTCGCCTACAGGCCTAAGTGGCGGAGTAACCAGCCCCCATGAGAGTTTTCTTTTCAACTCATTCTCTTGTCATCCCGTAGGGATACATTGATACTCTCGCTGTACAATGCTTCCTTTTTCGTTCCAGCGACCACCTCTGGAGACGTACGACAATCATGCGTTTTTCTTTCTTTTTTTTAATTCTAATTTTCAATTACTTTTTCTAGAATTAACCAAAATGTATTGGTCTTGATCATTACCTCCAATGTCTTCACGTTTAGCTGTTCATTTAGTTAATCCTACTTAAGATTTACTATTTGTTGAAAATATTGAAGAAAATATTAATTATCTCGGTGGGTTGGCATGTCAGGAATTTGTGTTGTCTTCTTATGTAGGTCTAAACGCATCAAAAATTTATCCCATACACATGGGGACAAAAAAAAAGAAAAGAAAAGAAAAAAGAATGTGGTATTGCTTATCTTCCATTGTTTCAAAACAATTTTCTTTTTCTTTCGAAAATGTGATATACTAGTACATATATGATACACTCGTGCATCAATATAATAAACCTGTAACCACCTTTTTGTTACACACTTCTAGAATGCATATATTTCTCCCGTGTACCCTACACGTGGAGAAGATATGTGACAACTTACGGTCAGGGTGGAAATGGTGTACAGTTGTGGAAGGCGAACGGGTGATGTAGTGGTTAACTTCCCTGCAATCAAAGCAGGAGTCCTGGGTTCAATTTCCGGCTCGTCGCCATTGTCACCTGACCGAAAGTTGTCACACTTCGAGGATGTTTAACTCTCTCAAACTGTTACAAAATTGTCTCACCGTGTGCCCTTGAGTCAATGGTACATTCATAAATCTCATCACATTTTTATTTTCACTCGGCACACTATACCACGGTAAAAATAGGAAATATCATCGAGTTCGCCCTAGAAGAAAGTATTGGATTGCATTGTTGTCGATGTCTAGAATATATCCACGTTCAGAGCATGGCTGAGGTGAAGTCCCAAAGAGCATCTGGGGAAGAAACCCACCAGCGAGCTTGCTAGGCGGGATTCCTAATGGTAGAAACCTTTATTTACGAGATATCCGTCAGGAATGGAAATATAGTGCGGAATTTCTCACATTTCCGGAAAGTACTTCACACATTTTCTCATAGTGGTTTCAATCAACTGTAGTTTGTCACGTGCCTGTTTCGTCTCCATCTCTTTCTTTCTATTTCACCAATAAGAGGCGTGCATCGAGGAACAGCTGGCGCCAAAGGATGTATGAGAATTTACGAGTAGTAAATATAGCCTTTATGAAGTATTGTGGACACGACTGACTGCCAGGTCTTGCGGTAATATCCCCGGCGAGCGACGGGAGTCAAATAAATCAAGTCAAACTGTCCTTTTTGGGGCCCCGAAGCAGCCTATAGAGTTTCGCAATTACTAGGTCTCGGCTCTAGGGGGGGGGAGATGCGGCTACCATTGCGCTCGGGTTGGTTTGATCCCAGAGAAGACTCTGTACTCATTTTAAAGCACGCAGAGTAAGCATGGGAGTCAGTCTGTATGTTGGGGTTCGATGAAAAATCCCAAACCTCGCTGAGGATCGAACCCCTGCCCTGCATCAAGCAACTCAGCTATCTAGGTGACACTCAGACTCTCTGTCTTCTGAGTCCATTAAATAAAATTTATAATGTGGTATATCAGGGTCTAACAAAAATTGTTTAGCAAATTTTAAATAAGAGTGCTTTATTTTTTTAAAAAAATAATTTAGTCGATTGAAGATAAACGATTCTCTAATCTCGAGTGCTACGTCCTGCTAATATAGGAGTGCACTAGGCGATCCATTTAAGTGGAGACATCAAAATATCTATAAAAATTGTTGAAAAAACAACATTTTTCAAGAAAAAAGTCATATTCAGTCGCTCGTGTGGAAACTTAACATGCCCCCCCCCCTAGTGATGAGGGAGAGCGTTGTAACTTTGAAATCTTAAATAGCAACCTCCATTTCATCGCGGATTCAGATTCTACTGGTAAAAAATACGTAACTTTTGTTTGAATTATTTTTCTGATCATTGTCATTAAAATCACATTCTCAGTAAATTTCGAGAAAAGCATATGACGTCGAAAAAAAGGAAATTTGTGTTCAATATTTTTAAAAAGCTTAAAATGAAAGCAAACTGGATACCTTCTAGGGATGGAGGGGGTAATTCTGAACGTTTAGGGAACGTGTTGGTGTTTGTTCAATGCGTTCTAACTCCCGAAAGAAAACACGTTGGGATACGGAGGTCACGTAATGCATTTATGTGAAATAAGCGGCAAAAATTATGTAGTTTTTGGATTGTTTTCATGTTTCCTGCCGGTTTTGGAAGACAAGGCCTATAAGTTAAACCGTTTATCAGCACCTCGAAAACAAAAAAGGAACTAAGTTTCAGAAATTCTCCACTATTTTTAAACAATTATTTCTAAAATTGTTGGAGTATAAATTCAACGCCCTCTTGCGAGTGTGTTATTCACTTGATAAAAATAAACGAATGTAAAGTGATATTTTTTTCGTAGAGTACACAGTTTTCATGTAATAAATCAAAAACCAAATCAGAACTTGTTGAAAACTTTCCGGTTAAAAAAAATTGAGTGTACTACTTAGAATTTTAATATTACTCTCTTCACAAACGTAGGAGAGCGTTCAGTTTCGTATCATTTGAAGATTTTTAAACCTTTATTTTCCCCTCTTTCGATTTGATGTGTATTTCTCGAGATTTGCTAAAATGTTTTTTTAATGCCTACTGCACCTATTGAAAAAGTTTTCCCGACAAAAGTTACGTCTTCAGTAGAAACAATCTGCAATAAAAAATAGGGGTTGCTATTTAAGATATCAAAGTTACTTACGTCCAGTTTTAGCACGAATGAATGAAACGGACCCCTCTAAAACATGAAATTCAAATAAAAAGTTAGTTTCTATGATGCTTAATTTTTCAGTTATTTTGATGTCTCCTATGTATAGTTGTGACTTCCCATATTTTTATAATGCACGGAATTCTTATTGAATTATTCATGTTCATTCTCACAAGGGTTAATGGTCTCAGGGATTCGTGATGCTTATTCCCTCTGGGACATATTCAATACCCAGCCCCTTGTGCAAAGAAAAGTAATACTTAAAAAAAGCTCACTTATTTCATTCAAACCGAAGTAATACAATATTTCATTATTCTATGTTGACAGAAATGAAATAGTATTGCTCGTGGCACGGACGCTCATACACATAAATATACCCCAAAATATCGAACTACAGCGGGACGGTTTGCGTGCGTCTTTGGTCTGCATGCGGATCTATACGATTTTTGCTTTAATTGCACACATTGAATAGCCGTAAGAAATTTCGTTTCTGGTGAATCGGTGGAGACTACACGCAGGAGAGGAAATTCGACAAGTGCGAGAAACGTCGTCACTTCAGATGGCGTTGGAGATGGTGGATGAAATTTCGACAAGAAAACTTAAACTCTTTCGTCACTGTTCGCTCTCCTTGTCTAATGAGAATTAGCTGTGGTATCTCCAGGTGTGGATCCAGCAAGTGACCTTGGGAGGAAAGAAGGGCGAAACTTTGTCTACTTTGCTCCCCCCTCCCCCGATAGTTTCGTCTTCGAGGAATCGCCCGTTTTGTTAATAGTGGAAATAAGATATATCTATGGCAGCTGAAGTATTTATTTTGTTTTCAGTTTTGTACTTGCATTCGCGTGGTTCTTTTGAAATGCACTTGAGTTGCGCTGCATGTAAAATGCCTTTATTACACGAGATGAAAAGGATATTGTAATGTGCCACTTAATTTGTTAATATTAATTAATTCTCCTGGGATAAAAGAACTTACATTTATTCGTAAAAGAAGCACATAAAAAATTAAACACACAATATTAAAAAGAAACTAATTACTCCCCCAAAACATTCATATATTCTCAGTGTAAAGTTCTCCCCTCCCCAAAAAAATTGTTACACAGGTCGCTCAGCGCGTTAATTAAATTCTCTTTGGCTTAATGACCACTCTTTATTATGTGAATGACTTCAGTCAGTTCTTGGAATAATAATTTGTTCTTTACAGCCGAATAATACGCTGTTACTGAGTCACGGCTTTGCAGACATAAAATTGGAGGGATCTCACCTTGGGTGACAACTGATTTGTTGACGAATCCGGCAGCAGGGACAAATGCAATTCCAATACCTTCCCCTTGACTTGATCTTGCAGTCCCTAGCTCCCAGGCACTCCACCAAGGTCGTAAACTCGCGGCGTTTTTGTTTGCTCGCGAACACGTGCACGGAAAATTCAGGCTCGTCACGGACGCGTTGCTAGATTTAAAATTGACGACGTTCTTAACTAGTACCTTTACGGTGACTGAAAATTCGCACGAGCACGACGGGACATGAAATATTCGAGTGGTCCCGAAATGCGTACTCCTACGCTCACACTGATTTAAGTGATACGAGTCCGTATGATTGCGACGTCGCCTCGGATACACGCGGTCACAGGACTTCGCTCGATTCTCTGCGCACCGACTTGAACACGTTGTGTTCCCTGGTTTTGTTGGCGATGGAACCAGCGGCAGAGACTCCCGCATGGGTGATTGTCCGGTCGTTATTCTCGAGTTCTCTCTGGGGATTTTTGCGACTAATCTTATCTAAGTGAGCCAATCAAATAGTGACATATTGTCTCTTCTACATCTTTTAATGTGGGGTTATTTATAAGTAGTTCTGATCCTATTCTGTTCACCCATCTTTCATTTTCTTCCCTCTCTTGCCCTGAAGCTCTCGCAAGTATTCAGTCCATCTTTCACTTATTTCTCCTTCAGTCTGTAATAGGTCACCTTCTTTATTGTTACATGCACTCAATTTGGTCTATATCCCTTTCTAAAGAAATTAATTTTATTGTAGAATTCCTTTGTTCTCTTCTGTAACCTTTGTGTCTCTATGCTCTCCATTTTTGCCTTAAGCATCTCTCTCTTTTTCTTCTTCCTGATGTTATTAGCTTGTCGCCTACACGTTTCGTATTCTCCTCTACTTAACCTCGTTTCCCTCTGTAACATTTTCGCTCTCGGAATATATTTTCTTGTAATCGCTTCCTCGCACTCTGTATCAAACCATTCATTCCTTTTCTTTCTTGCTATACCCAGAACTTCATGTGCCGCACATTGTATTGATCTTTGTACTATTTTCCACCTTTCATCTATTCCCATTTCTTCTTCAATTGTCTGCCCAATGCTATCCATTTTTGACTGGAATTCTTGCTTTCCCTCGTTGTAGTAACTTATCCATATCCCATTTTCTTCTCATACTAGGTTGATTCTTCTGTCCTACTGCTAATTTCTGCCTCACAACCACTTTTACCAAATAGTGGTCAGAGTCACAGTTTGGTCCCTTACGTCGATAATTGACGTCGCATGCCTTATTGTTATCAAGGCATGATCTATTTGATTCACCACTGAGTTTCCTGGAACCCTCCTCGTTTCCTGGCACCATCCACGGATTTTCTTATGATCAAAGCAAGTGCTTTTAATAATGAGTCCATTCGTGTTTGCAAACTGTCCCAAATGGAAACCATTCTCATTTGACCCTTAATGTAGCGTGTATTTTCCAGCTATTGCCCTCATGCAATCTTCTTTTCCCACTTTAGCAGTAAAGTCTCGTAGGATGATAATCATGTCATGCCTTGGTACTTCTTCAGTAGTTTCTGCCAACATATCATAAAACAATTCTTTCCTTTCCTCTTCTGACTCTTCCTTCGGTGCATGTACTGATAACACTGATATATTTCTAAACTTTGCCCTGATTCTTAGCTTACATATTCTATCTGATATAGGCTGAAATCCTATCACATTTCTCTCCATTTTGCCATGTACTAGAAATCCTGTACAAAACTACCCTGTTCTTTCTTCCGGGCCACTGTAGAAAAGGCTGTAATCTTTCTTGTCTATTCTTCCCTGTCCCTTCTATCTCATTTCTTGTAGCGCTATTATGTCATATCCAAATCGTTTTGTTTCATTCATTCTTCCCGGTCTCAACATTGTTCTAATATTCCACGTGGCCAAATTCAAATGCACACTCTATTCCTTGAATTATTTCTCTGCGAAAAGTCTCCTCGAATAAATCTGACATCGGAGAATCAAGCAAGGGTATTATACCTTTTCATGGACGGTTTTCACGCAAATACTCGAAAACAGAGGGCGGCCATTTTGGTCACCCTATGTGCCTATTAGATGGTGATGCGCCCTATGTGCATCATCCTTTGGTCACCCTATGTGCATCATCTAGATGGTGATGCGCGCTCTGTGAAGCTGGAACAACCTTTAGGACACCACCGAAAAACTCATACGGGAGAATTTTGGACTAATTAATTACTATAAATTAAAATTTATTACTATTGTATTTAAAAAAAACCCAGGGGACGTACATCTAGTAAGTTCGTGTTTGGCGAACACGGGGCCCCGAGATGAGTCTGGCATTGTTTCCACTTACTTGTGCTAGACTCCTTCCTTTCTCTTTCCTGACCTCCCTTGGTCACCTCTTGTTCCTTTCGATTCCGACGCCATAAGAGCTAGGGTATCTTTCATTTTCCTCATTTTTGCCCCCCCCC
>NNCF01125778.1:146065-205996 GCA_002313205.1 Laupala kohalensis | reverse complement strand
TATATATATACACACACACACAATACATTATTTTTTAATTTTTAATACAATGTTCTGTGTTGATTGAATGGTTCATTGTTGTTTAATAAACAGATTCTTATAGTTCTTGAGTAGTTCAATTGTTTATAATACTTAAAAATGTATGCCAGTTGATTATTTGTAAAGAATATTGTGTGATGAACAAATGATTTTGTTCATTAATTGGGCCAAAACAATAGGATCAAAATATGATTTTTCTTTAGATTATATAATGATAAATATAGACAAGAACTATAAAGTTTATTACTGTGTCAATATTCGTGCTATACGGTGTCAAATAAATTCCTTTTTTGTCTATTACATTTGTTACATAACACATTATATTTGTAATGAGTTTTGTATATTTTAAATAATTGAGAAACTTATTTACATGGGTTTTTTGAGTAGTGCCCTAATATTAATCTAGCTTCGTACAGCTGTGTTAGTTGCTCTTTTGTTGCAAACATTCACAATTATTTGTTAATAACAATAGTAATGAATTTCTTTTTGTAGTAATAAATTAGTTATAAATGTGTAGTAACAAATGCACAAAAATATTTGAAAATTTTTGAATTTGATGAAGGTTGATTCCATCTTCACACTGAAGCTGGAACAACCCCCTTCATTTTTTAAAATACAATAGTAATAAATTTCAATTTATAGTTATTAATTAGTAATAAATAAGTACAAAATTCTCCCTATGAGTTTTTCGGTTGTGCCCTAAAGGTTGTTCCAGCTCCACAGACTATAGCTACTCAGAAGATCCTCTGGAGTATGAGAATCTAGTCGATAGTCCTTGGAATTTTGTTCATGTATCGGTTTTGTTGTTGAAGGACTAGATGTAAGGTCCGATTTCTGCTCAGGGCGCGAAATGATAATTCAAAAAGGGATTACAATATAGTTGTTTCTTTGCGGCAAGACCTATCCACGTATCACCTTGTTTTTCTTTTTTGTTTGCTAGTAGAACTATCACCAATTTACTATTTCATCACCAGTCTTGAACATGTTCTTCTGCCCACCTGCTCTAACTTATTTAAATTGGCGTATACAGATTTGTCAAGCATTGTACTGGAATTGGGATGTCTATTATAACAGATAGTTTACTAACAAATTGTTGCATATTTATTTTTCTGAATGTGAGAGAGAATTATTCGCATAGATTCACCACAATAAAGTTAGCACCACTACTTTATCAAAACAAAACAAAAACTAACCTTTAATTTAGTACAGTTTCCATCAAAAAATACTTTTTTGGTACACGCGTTATACACCCATAATTGCAATTTAAACAGTTTGATATCAAGCTAGCACCCCCCAATTGGCGTAATAGTATGTTTTCAGATTTTTCAAATGTTTGATTTGGTACAATTTAGTACAGGAAAAACAAATTTAAAAAAATTAATAACAAATGTTTTTATAAACAAAGTACGCAAAAATTGACAGCTTTGCAAAATAAATGAATGGAATCAAGTCTACATCGAAAAACAAGAAACTTTTATTCTAATACTTTTGTACTTAATTGTAGGTTAATTTCTGTGGGGGTGCTAACTCTATTGAGGTCATAGATTCATTATTAAATATATTTATATGTATAGTATTGCTTTCTTTGTCTTGTAATCAGGCAAACGCCAAGACGATACCAACCAACGCTGTAAAGTCTGCGATGTACATGAAGAAGTTGGTGGCGATGTCGATCTCGCACATCATATACCTCAGAGGATTAATGCCGGAGCACGCATTTGAAGATCGAGAATTCGATGGTGTAGGGGTGAAAATTTTGACTGAAAAATCAGGGTTCAGTCCTGCCATGCAAATAATCTCATGGCTGAAAGGAGCTTTTGAAGCTTTTGACAAAAAATATGTAAGTTAGATTTTTGAGTTTTATCAGCTTTCGAGTCGTGTTTATTTTTCTTCCGTTAAAATTGTCGTGGAATGGATTTTTACTTCCCGTCTTCATTGACTCTGAGTATTTGCTTCCCAGGAAGATCGTGTTTCCATAAGATTAAATTCTGCTCACCATTTTTCTTTAATTTATTTTATTTAATACAACTTCTTACAATTTCTCAATTATTTTAACTCTACAATCCACGTCTTCAGCAAAAACAACCATTGTCAGTACACGTCGAGAGTTTTTTTGGGGGCGAGGGGGCTTTAGGCCTCGCCAACGTCGAGAGTTGGTAAAGAAACACAATTGTTTAAATGGTAATATTCGCAAACACAGTTACACATCGGTATTTGTTCATTATCGCTTCCAGGTGAACTTACAACATATAGGTTCTTTTTCCCTAAAAATAATGACGTTTCTTTATGAATACAGAAAACGAGAGCTTACTTTTAACTCTTTGAAACAAAAGAGTTGCTTTTGCAATAATTATTGTAAAAAACCAAAACATTGTTTTTTAGCATTTTTTGCTATAACAAATTAACGGATTCGAACATACGTCTCATTCTATAGGTTGTATTAAGACTTATAATTCGTTCGTTTAACTTTTTTTTGTCTAGGGTCAATACCTAAATCACTGGGTCCAAAACATTAAAAATCGTAAATTTCGCCAAAATGACCATATCTACCATCATTTAAAAGATACAGGGTGTCTTCGAGTTTTACATGATAGAATCACTCACACCTTCCAAAGCTTTCCATGACTTTATCATTCCCCGTTGCCTGGTTTTTAGATTTGTAAACTTCCAGCGAATTACTCGTGGTATTGCAACTTGGGAGTTGCCTCAGTCAAGTCTAGTTTGAAGCATACGGAAGGAAATACATATTTCTCGAACTGTCGTCGGAGGGAGTCTAACTGTATTATGGGGAAGTTTATGACCTGGGAGATGTGTCTAGGTTAATTGATAATTTGGTACATTGAGAAACCGGAATTAAAATGATTTCATAAAAAACTTATTTTCTTCCAGTCAATATTAGAGG
The DNA here is from genome assembly GCA_002313205.1 of Laupala kohalensis. Taxonomy (NCBI): domain Eukaryota; kingdom Metazoa; phylum Arthropoda; class Insecta; order Orthoptera; family Trigonidiidae; genus Laupala; species Laupala kohalensis. Next base: position 203,055 of record NNCF01125778.1, on the reverse strand, counting down.
TAGATTTAGTCTCCTTATTTCATTTCTTTTGGTGTTTGCGACGAGACGTTTGATCTGCATTCAGCTCTTGAGCACTCCATCATATTATTGTTTTCTCTTTCTGGAGAGACTCAACTCATTTTAAGCAAATTTTAATTGATTTATTTGTTTCATTATTTCAGCTTGAGAAGCTCGAATTTATTTTCTATAATGAAGGGCCAACCCCGATAATTTCAGAGTTTTATGCTTTCAATTTTACATACACCGAGGGAAACGTCACTGTCAGTTGTGAAAATAAAAATAAAGAGTAAGTACCTATTTAAAATACAATATGAATAATTATTTTCCAATTTGTTTAGTGACATCATCCGGGTTTGGAACATCTTTACGTTGTTGTTTTTTTTTTGCAAATAAAAGTTTATTTTGAGAAATTAAATGCTGATTTCGAGCGACTGCAAACTTCTCTAGTTGAGCTTGACACCTCCAAAATTCACTTAGGACCCTTATATAAATTTATTCTTTGAACATTTTCAGAGAAAAGGTATTTCTCGAAATTTTAAGACTTGATATCCCAACCTATCGATGGGATAGCCCATTCTTTTAGCATCCCAGCTATAAATTTGGGATGTCATATGGAAAGGTTTGGATAAATCCTTTCCTTCTAATGAATTTCACGTCCAATCGTAGGTACTCACATTATAATAATATTTAACTTTTTTGTAAAAAAAAACAGTTACAAACTGCGTATGACCACGTGGAGGATAATAAACTAATTAATAATAAATTAACATTCATGCAATTTAATTCAATTTAATGCAATTCTTAACAATTTAGTAATAAACTAATATTCATGCTGAGTATCGCCGATTGCTGAGCGGTTATCGCATTGGTCTCTTAAGTCCCAGTGAGCGGGTTCGATCTCGGTTGAGATGGACGGACTTTTCTGGTGTGACATGCAGCATAATTATACTACGTGTAAGAAACCCTTGAAATTAGTTCTCGGCGATAAATTCACTCATACATAGTCCCGTCTTACACTGCCATCTGGTAGGGGAAGACGAAACGTCGGATGTACTATTTTCGTCAGAGTGACTGGGTTTAAGTGCTCCCAAAAATGTTTCAAACGAAAGTTTGAACCATTCTCTATTCAGTGGCGATGAATTTTCACACACTTACGGCGCAAAATTTTGAATTACAATGGACTTAACTTTCGCGAGGTTATGTTTTTTGATATTCTGGTAAAAGTACCGGCTTAACATAGAGAAAAAACCTACTAAAACATAGCAAATTGAAATAGGGACGCAATGACGTTAAGATCTGCAAACCTTACTGAACATTTTCACGAATAATTCACCGAAAACTGTGGAAAATACTGTTCTAATGTTGCCAGGTCACATGAAAATGCGACCCTTGTCAAAGAAAGAGTCGAACGACAATCTACATGAATTATCAAGTTTTAATATCACAAAATAATGTTTCTTATCCAATTGTAAAAAATCAGTTGTGGATCAGTCGGGGAAATATTCCGTAGATAACCGGGAAAATCATCATCCATTTTGACTGTGAATTAAAAGAATTCCGGAAGCAAATTCGAACGATATGGCCACTTTTCGTATGTATAATTTGTTCTGGAATTTGTAACCGAAACTCATGAAGATGCTTTGTCTAGAAACCTTCTGCTGAAATAAATGATAAATATTTTGTTGCTCGTATCTTCGTCCTAACTTCCCTAACGTTTGGACGTGGGTAGTTTTACCAATAAATATCAATATATTTTTTATTGTGGTACAGTCGGGGGTCCAAAGCTTCGCTCGCGTCAAATTTTGAATTTGAAATCAAGATGTTAAGTTTGATACCTCAGTTTTCGTTTCTTAATACGTCGAAAAACGATCGGCGAAATCCGAAACATGAATGAATGTAACTCCAGTCAATTCGTTCTAGACTCTCCAAATTACACGCCAAAAACATGTTTTATAGAGAATAAACATTGTGTTTAATACTAAAAATTTCATAAAGATTAATTTTTAATGAATAGAAAAGATCATATAAGGAAGAAACCAACGTTCCCCCAAGGGAGCATGGACATGAATGCTCTACCTGGGATCACGTAGTTTCTAGGTCATTTGACACTGGAACCAGGACCCAAGAACTCTTGAGCTTTACCCGGAGCGCACATTGAGACGCAGTCGCGCACGTAGCGTAGGGCACGCATGCACGGCACAAATGCGTGGCACAGCTTTTCTGGCAAAGCCACAACGGTCGAGCAGGCGTGCGCGGGACACTTCTGCGCAGCCCCTGCGCTGCGTCTCAAATCGCGCTGTTCTCCTATAATCCCGCTTTCCATTGTCCATTTTACGTACTGTTTCCTGCGATACACACCAGACTGGATGCAGATTGTATGCTCTGTTTTTCAGAACGACTCGTACAAATTGACTACCGCACTCCTAGTGGTATTTCTACTTGCTAGTTGCGTCATCTGTGTTCTCTCGAGTGGGTTGTGGGGTTAAAATAGTGAACGTAGTAGTGTTTTTTTCTGTTGCAGTGTTTCCTAGCTATTTAAACTTCTAGCAACTAGCAATCAATCCCAGTGAAAAAAACATAGTATTAAATAAACCATTCGTTTATCAATGAAATCTGTTTACATGTTCAAAGAATTGGTAGCCCAGTTGAGGTTAGTTGTTTGTTGTGCTAACCGTGGCGTTAATAGATAACCCATACTAACACCATCCACTTCTCGTCCAATATCGTGTAAAACGCTTATCTCGGAACGTCCATTTTATGTACACGCAGAAACACTGTTCTGTTCACATCCATTTCTTGTACAGCAATTGGACATAAATTGAGGGCAAAGTGGACCGTGTAAAGCGGGCTTTACGAGATCGAGCCACAGAAAATATGCTGCCCCTGTGCTGCGTGCGTGACTGCGTCTTAATGTACGCCAGTGGTTAGTCGTTTAAGAATAAATATCTAGGTGACCGAGCTTCGCTCGGATGGCTCACAAAATGGTCATACGATTTTCGAACAATCGTAAAAAGCGTTTCGTATTGTACCGATGTATGACCAAGTACATCATGGTCGTGACAAAATGCATTCGAAAAAAGGGATTCAAACCATGGTTCACTTACTCAATGCGTATGAAAGTATATATAGGATATGAGTTCCAATAAAAAGTAATCTCTGTATCATATAAATAAATTCATATTTTTCATTAAATAATAATGCTCTTCTGTCCCCTGTTTTGAATCTTAATTCGAAATTAACATTGGGAGCACTTTTATTACTAGTAGCTAGCCCATTGGATTCCTGGGGCAAAATCTCCGTATGTAAATACTCACACAACAATTAGTCATTTAAGAGTATTAGACACTTTCTGCCGTCACGTATCTGTGTTGTTTTGTTTTCTGAAACAGGCAATCAACCCTGGAAATGAAATTGGACGATGTGCGGACGTGCGCAGTGAATTTATTGCACCATACAACCCTTTTACTGGAAAGTATGACGGATATCACCCAGGCAGTCTCCATGAGAGTGAGATTGTTTTATTACGACGAAGGTAAAAATATTGTAATTCGAGTCTGTCTATTTTATCTTAGTCCGCGGGCCACTTTCTAAACACCTTCGACCGGGATGGGGTTTAGCAAAATGTTGCCCGACGAATAAAATTTACGAGTATATGTATTTATTCATATCTTTCATTCTAGATCTCGAAAAGTGTATTTTACGTCTGATTGGTTCATTTATATTGCTAAATATTATTCAAGCTTCTTGAAACAGTAATCTAATGTGTAAGTGTAGCACACTTAAATTATTTTACTGCGTCTATACCAAACTTTGATGAGAAATACCGCTAATGTGGATGTAATGCATACTAATTGTACCTTACGTTCAGAAAATGTAAACAAAATAGTTGGAGCAGTTTTTGAGAAATATTCGAAAAAGTACTTTGACCTTCATGTGAAGTACTCTTTATTTTAAAGTACAGAAAAATGGAGCACGTGCATTGACAACAAGTAAATTCTACCGCAAATACGAAATGCGAATTAAATTGATTCATCAATTTACTCATAATCGCTGCGCCGAGACGGACTAGCGGAAGGACGTTATGCCCAAAACCACTTTTTTAGAATCAGGGATAACCAAAACGAATATTTCCGTCGAAATCTCGCTTTCGAATTTTTTCACGATTAGAAAACTCTCTATATACTACGTATATGAGAAACTAAAATAAAAACTCTGTTCTAAGTCCCGTCAACGACGTTACGGATGACATGGAAGATGAGATTTTTTCCCTTCTAGTATGTGTTTGAAGTAGTTATAATGTAAACATATTATAAGTCCCCGGTTCTAGCAGTGACACTTAGGTGTTAAAATATCTATTTTTGTTTTTTCGCTCGTATCTCAAAACGGCCGGTCATACGTAAAACTGTAATCTTTGCAACAATGAACACCGAGTATATCACATACTCAATTTCCCCAATAAAGCACTTTACATGCCTTTCTGTCTTGTTATACTCTGTCTTCCTGTCATTTTATATCCTCCAGAAGACATTTCCGGAAAAGTCTACCTAGTGATTTTTAATTCCTATTAATGAAATCTATCACCCCTCCAACTTTTTACGTGGACTTCTGGGACATACTGTACAAGGGCTCCTTAATTGGGTAACTTATTTTGCAGTGACTCCTGACGATTATGAACCACCTGGATTCAAAAAGGCGGAACCCATGGAGTATGTGTTTGAAAAGGCGCCATTGAAGTTCAGACATGGCAAGGTGAACACGGGATTCCATACTATGAGTCTGTGCTCGAAGATAAGCAAGAAAAACTTCAAGAGAGGAAGCGACCCATCATGCAGTGTGAGTCCATACTTTTATTTCTGAGATTATTTCGAAGTTTTTAAGACCAGCAGTCTCCTTTAATCGGATATTGGAAGACCCTGTTTAATTCCACAGTAACACACAAAATATTGGTCTGTTCCCGAGATTAAACCTATGTATCAAATAAATAATCAAAGAATTGCGACCTTTTTATTGACGTAAATTATTCATATTTTGTGATTCAAAGGTCTTTCGACTTCGTGTTGAAGACGTCGTCGAAACGTCGTGAGCTTTGAATCACAGAAAATTTACTGTTCGGTCGTAAGTCTTTGTTTTTTTATTACATCCACATCTCCTTCCGCCTCCATACACAGTTACTACTTGCACTCAAGAGTACGANCGTGTGCAGCGTGCCGGCTTGATCCGGAACTAGAAGCTGTACCAAATTCAAATTCCTTTCCACAATCTAACTTCGATTCCATTTCTCAAGAATCACAAACTCTTTGCGAAAATAAAATAATTATATTTCATCATAATGTCCCATCCCTTTGCAACAAAATGACAGACATTGAATTCTGGTAAACGAAAATCCATTCGATTTGCTATGTCTTGCAGATCATTGGCTTTCAACTAACAACATCAAACATACTTATATTTCTAATAATTATTTCGCAAGTTCTCTCTGTCGACAAAATTTTAAAGGAGAACATCTCCACGGAGGTACGTGAATCTACGTTTGTAATGACATTTTATCTTCTCAATTGTCAGACTACGAGAACTTTTGCGTTGATAGCGTGTTCGAATTTTCTGCAGTTAATTTGACCGACATACGTGTTTTTTTTTGTTTTTTTTGTGGGGCTTTACGACATCGAGGTCATTGGAGCCCTAAAAACTTGTACAAGTAGGGAAAATGCAGTTACGCACTAGGGAGAACCAACATGACTCTCCCCGCGTGAGATGTGTATAAGAGACAGTTCTGAAACAGGCAATCAACCCTGGAAATGAAATTGGACGATGTGCGGACGTGCGCAGTGAATTTATTGCANAGGAAAATGAAAGATACCCTAGCCCTAATAGCGTCGGGATCGAAAAGAACAAGAGGTGACCAAGGAAGGTCAGGAAAGAGAAAGGAAGGGGCCTTACACAAGTAAGTGGAAGTAATGCCAGAAATAATTATGTATATTAATTATGTATAAAATAATTATATATATTATTTATAAAAATTTAATCAAATAATAATAATGATTTTAATCGTTAATTATTTGTTAAATCATAATTTCTGGAAAATTCTACCAACATTGCTAACAGTTGCCGCAGTTTTGTTTTACGTAATCTCATTTGAGAAATTTCGAATGGATTTTGTAAAAATAATTATAAAATAATATATATTATGTATAAAATAAAATATATATAAAATAATTTCCCATGTATTGATCGTTGACAAAGGTGTAAAAAGAACTGTATATTCCGGGCTACGAAAAAATAGGCTTCAAGAATAATTATGGCAACAAAATATAATAGTTAATCGAATTCGGAATATTTTGAAACGTTCCATTTTAAGTAAAGTATATAAGGCAAACCATATATAATATGTGTATTGCGAACAATCATCAGTTCATATTGTTTCTTAAATACAAAAAAAATTAATTTGTCAGTTTAAATGAATCTTTTCTGAGTTTTCTGGAGTTCTTTTCTTGTCTCTCATTGTAATTGATTGTGTTCGTGTTGCATTTCGACAGATAAATCATTTCAATTTAATATAAAATATCAAAAGCAACATATGACAATAGGTTTATACTTTCAAAAAGTAATTAAAATAATCTATCATTTGATTATAATACGTACTTGAGACATATTTTTAGGTGTTTTTATTAAACACAAATTTGTTGGTATTCTGTTGAAATTATAACAAGTAGCTAAACATTTTTATCCTCGAAGTGTGCTGAAATTTTCAATCTGCCTCTGCGTTAGGGTCCTTGAACGGAATTGATGGGATGGTCCCTTGCTTTCCTCCGGAAAGAGAATTAGTTTTACTGCTAGTCCTGTATTGTCCTCCGCGAGGTCATACTCAATTTGCTTCTGCTTTCTTGACAAATTAATGTAAATCGAACGTATTGATATCTCCCCCTTATTGTAGAGTGTCAATATGTCTTTGAAACAATGACGGATAATTATCATTTTGAAAACTACCCCCTGAACGGAGAGCGTACAGCATGATAAACACCCCATCTATTAAAAAAATGTGCAAATGTGTCAAGAAAGGAAATATAATAAGGAAGTATTTTCTTTTGCAAAAACGTTTTTCGGATTATTGTCCGGAAATTGAATATAGACAATCATATGACTATTAAAAGAAAAGGAAAGGTGAACGAACAAATTAGGATAAATTAACTTTAATTTTTGAAGCACCGTGGCACGACAACAAGCACATACACGCCGAACACAGATGCAAATACTATGCGCGCACAGGGAATAATAGACGAAATATTATGTAAGGGATACCCCGCCACCTTCATATCGCTCTAACAATGACACAAGAGATTTTCAGTCAAAGTACGTTTCGACCAAGAGGAAGCAATTTTGTTGTATATATCACTACATTTGAAAACATATGTTCTATACAACAAGGATTATTTCTTCATCGAAATATGACGTATAATAGAGATTTTAAAAACTACCTCCCATTGGAGAACTTGTAGAACGAGAACGACTGCACGTGTCTCAAAAATGGTTTTTACCTTTCTTGTAGGAAATTTAATAGGTATTATTTTTCATATAGATATTTTTTAAACTGAACCGTTTTGTTACAAAATGTAATAATCCGGGCACCTTAGGGGTGACTTTTAAAAGGGTATTGAGAATTTTATCGCTGTGAGACGGGTAGTTTTGAACTACTCCCTGGCGTGGCTAGTTGCACTGAAATTTTTAGGAGTATGTTCTATGGGTGAATTTTTTTGCATTATGTTCCCCTACTACAAGGACTACGCCTGCAGACACAATCAAGTGACGAAAATAATTCACCAACAGCTAGTTAAACACTTTAACTTGGTTGAAACAGAACACCCCTATTATAAATTTGATCCACCACCTGTCCTGGACAATAGAAATACCACTCTGTACTGGGATAAGCAAATCATTACAGACAGAACAGTAGATCATAATAAGCCAGGCATAATATTAATAGTCAAATGTAAAAGAAAAACTTTTATTATTGATGTAGCTGTTCCTTCCACTAACAATTAAAAAAAGACAGGACAAACAAAACTTTAAAAATATCAGGCTCTTAAAAAAAGGAACTAAAAAGACCTGGAAACAAAATGTAGTAAATATTTCTGTCTTAATTTCAGCAACTGGAGTCATTTTCAAAACACTAAAAGGACGTTTTGCAAGATTGCCTTTAACTAGCAATGTACTGACAGAAATGCAGAAATCTGTCATATTACAATCATGGCTTTTATTACGTAGCTAGGTTCGGACCATCTGCATGCTCTTCCGTCTAACTGATCAAATATGAACATAATATATACAGTAATATGCAGAAAACAATAAAATTAAATTTCGACAATTAAAATTACATAAATAGAAAAATTAAAATACAAAGATTAAAATTAAAATGTTCCAGGGGAAAAATTAAATTACATTCAACAATACAAATACGAAGAACATTTTTGATAATATATCAAACAAAACAGAGTAACTCTATAATGATGTATTATTATTAAAACAAACTTACACATTTATTGTTAATCCTCATGATAATTTGATAAAAGATTCAATAAAAACATAGAAATAAAACATTTTGACAAATACATTACATGACAATAACAACAAAAACATAAACATTGGAAGTATTTACCTGCCATTGTCCTTCGAGATTTATTTCTTGAGGAGTTTTTCGGTGTTGTGGTTCTAATTGTATTCCCTGATATATAATCTCTTAAATTGCGGCGAACCACACCGCCTGGTGACAGATTAATTATGTTACGATGAATGGAAATGGGAGACAGGAACGAGATTCGAACTCAGGATTTCAGGTAAGCGTTCACCCAGGTCTCGCAAGTTGAGTGTGAATGTTATTCTGGATTTAGAGGCGTACGGGATGGCGCTGTTGGTAGCGCATCAGCGAGCTAAGCTGAAATTCCCGAGTTCGAATCTTGATCCCGTCTCCCATCTTCATTCAGTATAACATAATTTCCCTATTAAGTATTTGCTCATACCAACTCGCAATAGATACCCGAGGAAGAGAAAGAGTCAGAGAACCGTGCGTCGAAGCAATCGACAGGGAACCGTCCGTGCAAGGATTCATCAGAGAAGCGTGTGTCAGAATCAAACGACCTAGGAATCGATTATGTACCGTCTTCTCAACAGCCTGGAAACAGGAGAGAGGAACGTTCCAGTCGTGAATCAGGTGAGCTGGCTCAGGAAATAGTTAATTTTCTTTGAGTCAAGTGTTCAGTCTCGACAAGAATCAGAGTCTTTGGATTGTCAATTTGGAGTCCCTTTTACTCACTTTGATAATTATTACGTAGATTGGTGTATTTGTAGTATTTGTAAAAGGGAAATGTAGCGTGCTATTGTAGCTTATCTACATGGGGCGATAGGAGGTAGGAGTTGGATGGTAGGTCATTGTTAGTAGGTTAGCTGGGTTTACCAACAACTTGGCCCACGTGGAGGGGATAGTAGAAGGAGTTAGTAATTATTATTGATACTCGCAGGAGGTGGATAGAGGAATATACACAGTGGTCACAGTTATATGAACTGGGACATTCATGTGAAAAGCTACAAATTTTTCTAGCCCCACCCGAGGAATTGAACCCGGAATGTTAGCCTCCCCCTGTTGTAATGAAGTTACCATTGGATGCTCAGGTTCAGCTTGACCAGATACGTTCAAACATTTGTGTCGGGTGAGTAAGGCACTACTTGATAATCGTCAAATGTTCGAGGTAATGTATTGGGAGGCTGGTCAAGGGAACGACCAGAGCTAGTTCGGAGAGGGAATAAAATTCGGCTATGGCAACCAGAGAGAAGATTTGGGAAACCACATCTGCCTTACCCAATTACAGATGTGGATCCATGGGGAGCATAGACAACACGTACCTCCCCCAAAATGTCAATAGTAATAATAAAAGAAAGTTCTTTTACTTGGAAAAAAATCCGTATGCCCATTGAAAGTAACAAGACGGACTAAGAAAATCTGTAAGATAGACAACTTTATAGGACAAAAATATGACTTACTTTGCTTTCATAGATTTTCATATCTACATGAGAACATGAGGGTTGTGATATTTCATTGTATCTTTCTCTTCTCTGGCATTTTGTAAAAAAATATGTAGTTTTTTTTCGATATCCAACGTTTTCTTCATTTGCTTTTATTTTACCCAGTTTCTCAGCCATCTGGTCACTTCCCGGGTTATATTCCTCTTTTGTTCTACCTCTTTTTTAAATTCCTAAATTACCTCTTTGTTCATTTGTTATTTTGTATTCTTCTTTCTTATTTATATCAATCTTCAGTGTTTTATTTTGTTTTTCTCTATTATCGTTACTCTTCTTTGCCAAATAACAAACTGTTCCATCTTTGCCGCGTTTTCGTTCCCACGACGAGGAGATGTGGTACTTAACCTACTATCCTTTATTGTTTACCGTATTGTCAAGATATTCCTCAAAATTAGTGTATCCAACATTGTATTTTAATATTACTACTTTCGTCCTCGCATTAAATACCACTGCATTTTTATAATTTCATATCTGCCATAGTTTTAGATGGAACGCCAAAACGTTATCGATTTCATGTGAACTACCGTTGAAATGATACGGAGTAAATTTGAAGCAGTTATGGAATAGACTTGTTAGCAGGAACGCCCGAAGTAAAATTTTGGCAAAAACACAAATTATTTCAAAAACGTATATTAAAAAAAATGAAAACTGCAATTTAAGTTAATAAGTTATTTAGCCATAATTTGCAGTTTCAAGACGATGAAAGGACCCGCATACTCCGGTATTTCTCCTCATGAGCCCCTCCCAAAATCAAATCATGGATCCCCCCCTGCCTAACTACACTGTATTTTAACGTAAGGAGAAAATTAAATCACATCGGTACCATGTAGTGCAGTACCCACAGCTATCACCCATCTATTTTGCAGCTACGTATATTCAGTCTGACCAGACGCTGCTCCAGGGTTTAATTTTTGGAGGGGTCCATAAAGAGAAGTACCTGGGTGTGGGGAAATTTTTTGAAAATAAATTTCTTAAGATTTAAGAACGCATTAACTTAAATCGAACCTTTTATAAATACTCTTGTGAGGCCACTGAATTTTTTGGAAGTAAAAACTTTTCTAATATTACTATTTCTAATTCTTTTTTGGCGGGGGATACGTGCCCCCTGTGCCCCCTGTCCCCCCCCTTGGATCCCCACTGAGTTTGACCTATATCACAACCTCCGCACAGGACATCTATAATTTTTCTGAATGATGAAAATTGCCACATTCCTCGCCTGTCGCCAAATCACGGAACGAGTGTCGAATTATTGCGGCACATGGTGCCTAATTTCAGAAGCCCCACCCATGACTCAGGTGGTAGTGTTGTCGCTCATACCCAGTCTTCCTGTGTTCGATTCCCAATGGAATTTGTAGCTTTTCACATTAATGTCCCAGTGCATATAGCTGTGACTACTGAAAAACAAACCTTCCTTCCTCTATCCAGGTCCTCCTAGCATCAATAACTCTATTACTAACTACTTCTACTAAGGTGGCCAAGTGCTTGGGCCAAGTTGATGGCGTGAGCCAAGTTGTTAGTAAACCCATTGAAGCAGCCCACCAACTAACAAAGGCCTATCACCAAACTCTTATCGCTCCATGTAGATAAGTTTCAATTGCACGCTACATTTCCCATTTACGAATACAACAATAAGAAAATTACAGAAAGGGGAGAGAGATCATTGTGAGCAAATGTTTGACAATACTTGCCTCGCTCCAATGAACCGCGTTTCAGAGGAGAGCACGCCGTCGGACGTGCAGCACGCGGAGGTCCACTGTGTATGTGGGATCACCACCGCCAGCGAAGTGATGGTCTTGTGCGTTGTCTGCCGCCGTTGGAACCACGCGGTGAGTTTAGATTTATTTCTTATATATTTATTTATTTTATGCCTTTTGGCGAGGTTCAGGCCATGAGGCCTGCTCTTCCACCTAACCGTTGGACACGGGTAAGGAAATTGGAAAGGAGAGGTGTTGGGTTGCCGGGGAACTTTGGTACCACACCGACATTTGCCTGGAGTAGGTGGGAGAAACCTCAGCTGAAAACCTCACCTAGTTCGACCGAACAGGGTTTGAACCCATGCTCTACCGCTCAGCGGGATCATGGAAGCGTAGATGCTACCACTAGACCACCGCTGTCACCTGCCCTGCTCACCGATTTGGCCATTTTCTCTTCGATTTCCATTCTGGGTGATTAGTACTTCCCCTCCAAGGTGCGGGGAGACACTTTTCCCCTTCCCGGAATGTAAAAAGAAAGAAAAGGAATAGACACGATTCCCTCACAACGGGTGCCCCAGGATAAGGCACTTTAAAGTGCCGAATGACTTTCTTCCCTCTTTTCTTGATAGATACCAATAACATATTACCGTTCATTACATTGTTAAACCCCTCACAAGTTTTATAGTGACTCCTATCCTTAAAAATAGTTCTTGTAGGTTTTATTTCTGAAATCTGAGCTACTGAAACTAGTCTCGCTGTAGAAAAAACCCTTTAATGTAAACAAGAAGATGTTTTCAAGTTGATCATAGAGATTATGGTTGAAAACATATCCATTAATATATAGAGAATTTCCAAAAAATAAAAAAATCTATCGTATCTCCTGGCATTTTTAGGTACATAGTCAATGCTTTCACTGTTATTCAAATTTGTTTAAAATTTGAAGTCTCTACTAGTGGCGGGTCACCTTCCAAATTTCGAAAAACTCATTTTTGTCCACAATGGTTGGAAGATATCTGGTGAACTCTGGGAGTTCTAGAAACTTTGTTTGGGTTTGTGTCAATTTTATGTGAACTTACTGCAGAGCAGTATATTCTTTGGCCTCTAATCGGTCAAAACCTTTCCTCACTCTTCTCAGAATTTGCATTACGCCCTTGCTTCCTGCGTGTGAATAAAAAGAGATGAAAGCTATGGCGAGATTAAATCACATCTTTGTACAACCGATGACTATGCCAAATTGCTACAACTGATTTGTTAGTGGATTCTTATAAATGTGTTCTACTGGTTGTACTCATAAAGGTCATATTAACACACACTCATACAAGGACTGTCCGGTAAGTAAGGGAAATAGGTATTTTTTAGGCGAATTTATGCAAGATAAAGGTACAAACATTTAAAACTCGTGAAAATAGTTCACTTGGGCTTCTACACACATTTTCAGCGAATACACCATGTACGGAACGCGTCCTGGAAGGCGTCTTCGGGAACCTCGTCAAGGGTCTTCGTCAGAGCAGTTTGGATCTTTTCAATCGTCCCAAATCGGACGCTTTTCCGACTCGTTTGATTCTGGGAACAAAAAAATGTTANGTGTGGCTGAGAGCGTCGTCTTAGTGTAGCGTCCAGATGGTGGCGATCTCCGTTCTCATACGGATGACCATTTTTATCAATCTCTCCAGCACATCGGGGACGTTTTCTGAACGTTTCAAGTTTCCACCATCATCAGGACTTTCAATCGACGATCTATGTTCAAGAAATTTCGCACTGGGGCCACTTTTGGTTGACGAAGGACGTCCAGAGCGGGGTTCATCGGCTACCTCTTCCCGGCCGTCCTTAAACATCTTCAGCCAGCTCGAAACTCGAGGATACGAAAGAGCTGCGTCCCCGTAAGATTCCTTAATCATTGCGTAGATGTCGGCAAGACTTGTGGCACAAAATCTGATTGTGTACCGTTGTTCGAGCGAGTCTTCCATCGCGCGTCGTGACACAGGCAGTAAACCGAACAATAATCCGGACGTTCCGAGAGCTCGGAATACACTGCTGGATAGTGTAAGCCTCCCCCCCCCCACCTAACCCAACCAATTCAAACGCGCTACGACCAGTAGAAGCTCAGGAAAAAAGTATTTTCTTTACTTACGAGACAGACCTTGTATATCTAAGTAAATAAATAACTTTGTCAAAACCGCAATAGGGGGGCAATAAATTAAGTTATTTTCCGGAAACAAGCAAGGGGTTATCCCATCAAGGGCCCAAGCGCAGTGGCGAATTTAATATTTATTAAGAAGATATTTAACAAACTCGTGCTGTTATTCATTTAGTATTTCCAAAATAAATCGCTGATGATGCAGTGAGAACTCGAGTTTAATAATGACATTCCCCTCCTATATATAAATCCGCCTCAACCCGAAGGAAATCTGGACAATAACCCGGGCCAGGATGGGGCTACATAGGTGATGTACACAACCGTGTCAAGCTTGCACACAGTTAGCCATAAACTATTATGAATAAAAATGATAAAAAATACCACGAATGAAATAAATTGTTACTATGTAAATTATTATATAAAATTAAAATGCAATTGTATAAATTGTAATTATACAGTATGTATTTTTTAAATAATTTCTTTTATAAATAATAAATCCACCCCCGCCCTTGGGAACTTGAGCGGAATTTATGAAATGGTCCTTTGCTTGTTTCCAGAGAGTTACTTAGTTTATTATCCCCCACACAGTTTGCAACTGCTTTTTTCACAATAAAGTTTATCATATGCGTGAGTACTTTGATATGTTAATGGAAAGTTCTTTTGCAGTCGTGCTACCGATATTCTAAAGTTAAATCTTTACCAATCGATTTCTGCTGCGTCTTCTGCCACAACTCGGAGCCAGGCATCTCGTNATAAGAGACAGTCTAACACTGGTTCCTCTCTCTCAAGATCATCGCCAGGTAAGTGCTAGTCGCTAATCTTCAAAATCTTGTCTCGGAAAATGCAATTTCGCAAGAAGTACCTTTATACTAAAAATTATTTCTGTGTATTTCTCGTTTGGCCCAATTAAGGGTCACGGTGACGTGCGCAGGTGAGGACCAATAGCCCAGTCAATGAAGGTCCAGAAACATCGATTTTGAGAAAAAGTTGGCGTAGGTAAATTTCGGAAAACCACCCCTTTGGGGGTGATTAAATAAAACATTTCGTGTGTCCTGAGGGCCAAATCGCTTAAATTTGTCCAAAGATTTATCGTATCAAAAATTTGTATCACAATATGCTACATATTTTCTGTTGCCGCACGCTCTATGACTGCGTGGTGACTAGGCGGCCAAAAATGAAGAGAATTAATATTGTAGCCAATGTAATAATATATGAAACAAAAAATATTTCAACTCATCCTTAGTGACAGATTATGAGTTTTCCGTGAATGTTCACATTTTGCAACTTTGAGAGGGGCTGGCGGGGTGTTAGCTCCAGGGAGATTCTTAGAGATTTTTGTGAAAATGATCTTTGGAAAGTGGTCTATCAGTGGAGAAAAATTTTGCTTTTCGCCAATTTTTTTCCATTCAAAACCTTTATTGACTGGGTTTACTCACTAGAAACGTTGTAAAACATTTTTTTTGGGAATTCATCTAGATGAAATCCTGATTGCCGTATCCAAGTATTACAACTGCGGTGGTAAGTTGTAAAGGGTTCACTTTTCAATTAACTGAGACATGGAAGTGAAAAGCTACGAATGTTTCTAATTCCGCCGGGAATTGAACCCTACGCCGGGTTGAAAATAATTTATTGTGTTTTTTATAAAAAGATGTTGATTGGTTCATTAATACACAAACATGTATGTGATCACGGACTTGCTGGATAATGGAAAACATGATACGATATCTGTTGAAGCAAATATATATTTATTGTTAAAAACATTTTGAACTCGCGGTACAAGGAAAACATTCACGTGTAATTATGAGAGAGAAAAAGCGTGATAGTTCAGTTTGAATTATATTGAATTCGACGTTTACTTAATAGATCTATGTATAATAGGAGTACATTGGTAGATTTTGATTTATGGGTTGAATATACATATAATTGAACTATAATTACAAAAAAAAAATTGTATAGAATTCAGATGAAAAGTTTGAAAGCAATTATATTTTTCCTGCTAGTACTTTCCACGTCCACGCCGCTCTCGTCGATATATTAGGGGCATGAAAAAGATTTAGGTAAGAAAAAAATTAGAAGTATGAATTCTACAAAAAAATTTCAAACAATTTAGAGTGAAGTTACCGCAATAAAACGTGGTCACAGTTTACATACCAGTCCACACCGCTTAGCTTTATTATGAGGACTTCTAAAAAAAAACCCGTCCTGTTTCAATGCCGAAACTAACGTGTATTAAAATATAACAGATTAGTTAGCCCCACTGCATCCAATGAGACAATATTCGTATAATAGTTATATTACGTTGTCATAAACCCTTTCAATAAAATGTTATTATGAACTTGCCCCACCCGTGGGGTAGAGTCGGGGGAGCCCCCGGGGTAAGATGGGGTATGACACGCTTAGTCGTCTCAATCTTCACAAACTGAACCGATGGAGATAACTCCGTCGTCGTTGTCTTCTACTCCGGCACAGCCAGAGTAGGCCCACTCGCCACTCATTTGACATGTGATCCATCCCTCATCAGTCACCGGGTGCAATCCCTGACAGTATCTTCTGTCTTACTCTGCGATTCTTTAGCCACTTGATTGGCTTTACTTTTTGGTCTTTAATTCTTTTCTTCTGATTACAACAAATATTAAGGTTATTGTGAAAGAGGAAAGAGATGTTCAGGAATGGGAGAGAGAGGGTTCCTCAGTACCCTGTCTTTCCCCAAACGACCTTTTAGCAAAAATGAATTTTTTGAGGTTATAACGCGGAACGATTAATTGATTTTTATGCGGTAATATAAACGTGTTTCAACCAAAAAATGCGCTACAGATTCTAAGAATAGTACATTTAATACAGTCACGCGTGTTACACTCCCAAAAAATTAGATCGAACAAAAAAAAAAATATTATAAAATCACGAGGCGCACACACTCTACCGTGACTCGTGGCAATGAAGACGTTCCCAAAAAGAACGTTCACAGCATGTTAATAACTTCAGAAGTTTGATTTTGCTTGGGTCCCCATCTTACCTCACCTTCCCTTACGTCATTTTGTGGAACCCTGTATTTTCAAGTGAACTCCATGTCTCACATATTCTCTTGAACACAGATCATCTGTCTGTATCGGCGAGCGTTGATTAATTGCAAGTCTGCCTGGAGAATCGATCGGCAAACGTTGATGTCCGAGCTTTCTATTTCGGAAGATGTAGCCGATCAGTTGCTGTTCTACATGGACAAGGATAAAATATTAAGGAGAGGCAGAGGGTGCGTGTCTTTTGGATTACCTTGAGCTTATATTCATTAAGTTAATAGCAAATAAGGAGTACTTACTTACTTACTTTTTTTTTGCAGACCATATTTTCGCATTAATTCGGACACTTTACTAAATGATGTCGTGGTTAAGTATTTAGTTCAGGGTTGTGTTAAGTTGCCTGATGCAGATGTGAACGAGTCGAGCTTACCATCGTCAACTAAGAAGATGAGTTTATCCGAGGTGTCTTTTGTGAATTGTGAGAGTGTGTCGAATGGGAGATCTGATATGCCACTAGATCAGCGGGTGAGTGATTTATGAGATTATTTTTGTTATAATTTTCAACCAATAATTCGTCAGAAAATTAACTAATTTTGACTTTTGATTAAATTTAGACACCAACTCTTACAGGTGTATTAATATTTAAATATATAGTAACTAATTCAAAGTGTTTACGGAGTTTGTGAATATTAATCATATATTCCATAATTTTATCAGAAAAAGGAAAGAGGACACGTGGATGGTTTTAATGGTTTGAATCGACACCAAAATAACTTTAAATGTTTTTAAAATATTTTTTTGCAGCTATCTTTGGAGAATCAAAACAATAAAGAAAATGTCCCGAAGCAAAAGAAAAGGAAATTGCATGAGTCGGTAAGTCAAAACCGTAGATTCATGATGTACGATTTACTGCTCAGCTTTGTAAAATAAATAAAAAATAAATTTTATTGTAAAAAAGCAGTTGCGAACTGCGTATGATCACGCGGGGGTTAGTAAACTAAGTTTCTCTTCTGAAACAAGCATGGGATTATACCATAAATTCCGATCAAGATCCCAATGGCGGTGGCGGATATAATGTTTGTAAAAGACGATATTTAATAAATACCTACAGTTATCCATTTACTATTACAAAATGAATCGTTGATATAATGTGCAGTCAAAATTCAAGATTAATAAAAGCAAAGTATTAGTAAGTTGTCCAGATAACGTGCTAAACAGAGGACAACGATGTTGACAATCGAGGAAATACGAAAAAAGGACCAATTTAACGGACTTTTAATGATATTTGCGCGTATATGAAAACCACCTCTATCCGAAGGAAAACCCCGAGCCAGGATGGCGTACACAACCGTGCTAAGGTTGCGTGCGATTGTAAATAAACTATTATGAATGAAAATAATGAAAAACAACACGCATGAAATAAGTAATTCAATCAGTATCTAGAGTAGACTAACAATGACATGATGAAGTGTAAAGTGATGTTAATTCCTCTTATATCATCCAGAATCACACGGAAAACAATATTTATTGGGAAATTGAACCTCACAATAACTTATTTTATTAAAATAAGTAAATTTTTTAACATTGTAGAAGCAATTGCATATTAGACAGCTTTTTACCGCGGACTTCAAGAGATTCATTACATTCTATATTTTTGGGAAGATAATTAAACGAAATGATTCCTTAATAATATGGGTCTCTTTGGCATAGAGTAGTTGAGACACTAGGACGATGAATATTAGCCAAATTTCGAGTGTGTTGGTGAACTAAACTGTTTCTTCTAAAGCAGGGGTAGGATTTTAATAATTCTGTCTTAACTAAAGCGACCGATAAAAATTTATAAATCTTCGGAACTTTTCGTCCTCTGGAAAAAACAGCAAAAATTGATTTTTTTTCAAGGATTTAAGATATATTTAATGTGTCATAGTTTTTACTACCTTAAATGATAAGTATTATATATGGTATTATATCCGTCAGAGCGACTAGGCTAAAGTAACCCCCTCAATGTTTCAAGCATTCCCAGTGTGACATTTTGAACCATTTCCTATCCAGAGACGATGAATTTTGATACGCTTGTGGCGCAAAATTTGGAATTATTGAACGTTAAATTACTATGAGCGCGTATGGAGAAACTTTCGCGGGCTGTAATATCCTAACACAAGCATCGGATTAACATAGCAAAAACGACCTACTAGAACATAGCAAATGGAAATAGGAATGCAACGACGTTAATATTTTCATATCTTGCGCGACATTTACAAAGATAATTCACCAAATGCTTCGGAAAATACTGTTCTTACGGAAATGGTGACCGTATCACGTCGATGAAGACTTTGCGACCCTTGCGAAAGAAAAAGTCAAATGACAATCTAAATTTATTATTAGGTTTTAAAATCACAAAATAATAGTCCACGTCTAATAGTAAAAGTAAGAGTTAATCATTTATAAACTAGAACCTATGTGAATATTTCCAAGTTTCAGGAATACTTGCCTTCAGTCGACTCGGATATAATGCCTTAAGAAATTTGACTTCATGAGACGTATGGTTTCATGTATCTCTTATTCAGTGTCCTATCGACTTTCTCACGTGACTATTGTTTTTTTTTCAGAACCAGGATTTGGAAATGGGACCAGGTACAAAATGTTTTCGCATGTGATGAGCAGAATTTCATATGGGAACTACTTGCTGTGTTCAGAGAAATTACGTCACAGTAATAATTTAATGTTCTTGTTAGTATTGAAACGCATTGTTACGTTATTTATTTATAAATATTAATATTTTAGTTGTATATTTTGTCTCATTCTATTAATTATTCATCCATTGCATAATTTAATGTTCTTGTTACGATTGAAACGCATTGTTCTTTAATTAAATCAAATTGCTCACATTTTCAGTGTTCTTTATTTTTTTTCGTATAAACACAACAAGCACTTTCACCACACGAAGAAATCACATCCCATGCACAATGCTCTTTAGAACCATTCATTATTCACCCCATAATAAGTCTCGTCTCCTAAATCAGTAGAACTAAACATACACCAAAATATAAACTGGATTTCCGGTAAAAGTCGGAAATAATAGACCAACCTAACAAACACGGAGTTTTTTCATTACTTCCCGGATTTATTATGGTCCCCATGAATTATATTCAAGTATTATGCAGTTTTACCAACATACCTGTGGGAAATTTTTGCGGTTCACGAATCACGCTGCTCGCTATTCACTATGTACCTTGCATTATGTTTCCTGCAGTTTTTAAGAAATTTATACTTGAATTTGCGGCCAACTTTGTTTTGTGACTTGCTCACATAGCTCGGTGACATCTTAGCGCGCCAATGACTTTCATCACGAGTTTTTGGCTCTTATTTGTTGTTGCACTTATAAATATGTTTTGCCCGACACTAACCTCGCATAATCTAAATGGCTGCTAATCTAATCAGCTGATGAGAAAAGCGCCGAGCTGTTCCCGAAATGACAGTTTCCCCATGAGTTTGAGATTTTAATATCGTTGAAGTAGGAGTCAGCATGGCTCAGTGGATAGAGCACCGAATTGCTGGCTGGATGGCCAGGAATCGATCCCCGGTGAGGTGGGGATTTTGATCGCGCCTCAGCATCCAGACTGGCTCCCAGGCCTACTCAGCCTGTTATAAAATGAGTACCAGGATCTATCCTGGGGTCGAACTGGTCGGAGCGAGTCTCCTATTTCTAGTTCAAGAAATCGCGCGAGTTCTACCCTCCGCGATCTGCCCGGCTCATCCACGTTGGAAGAACCATGAAAACGCATCGACAAAATTACTTTGGATCAATTCGCCGGTTGATAACGAATGTTTTGTGTTATTGACATAGGCTTAAAAGAGAATTTAATTAGTGTTTGTAAATACATGCTAAGATAAAGACACCAAATAAATATGATTCACGTTGAATTTCACAATTCCAGAATAATTATTTTCTGTTCCGTATGACGGGGAATAGAAAGATTTTACCTAGATACAAGAATAATTGAACCGTGTTAACACTCCACAATGTTCACAAAGTAAATGATTCATTAACGTGTTGGTATATTGGGTATATTGGGTTATGGTATTCCATGTGTTTTCAGCTTTACTGCTACCAGTTACCTGATAGTTTAAATATTATTCCAAAGAAATTCTTCTCTGCGAATTCCGTTCGCTGTATTTGGGAAGTGCCGGGTGCGTACCGGTAAACGTTTACCCAGAAAACAAGCACTGCCTACAACTACTATACTGTGATGTGAGACTAAGTATTATGGAATAGTTCATTTCATATGTTAATGACAGATCTTTTTAATTTTTTCCCATATTTTTTAAATTTTTACACATTTCAGATAACAAACTGCCGCATGAAAACTTATATGAAAACGCGTCTGCTCGAATTGATCCAAGCGTATAAATTAATATGTTCCGCCGTCTCTCGTCATATCCGGAGATTTATGAGTACATTGCCGCACAAATTGAATGTCATCGATTTTTAGAGGTTACAAATTTAATTTAATTTAATGGGAACATTTTTACCTGGCGAACTGAAGTAACGGTGTTGAGTGCCATTCCCTTTTCTGAGTACAGTGGAATTCGAATTATCTGGATCTATTGGGATCGGACCGCTCCGGATAATAAAATATTTGTATAATTGAGTTTCTTCCGAAACAGGATATTTTTATGACAAAAGGACATAGAAATATATTTTTGAGAAGAACACAAAACTCTCAACATACAGTTAAACATTTTGATGGTATAACAAGTCTTCAGTGGTTATGGTCTTTAGGCCGGTGGGAGGAGTCACGAAGAATTCTTCAGTTGTTTTGGAACCGTTTTTCCGCCCGATTGCACGACAACCGAATACTCCTTTCTCAACCTTTAAATGTCAGTCCGGATGAGTGGAGTTCGGATAATTAGAGCTCTTCTGTATTTTCGTTTCACCGACAACATTATAAGACATATACTTAAAAATTATTTAAAAGGCACTACAACTATAACGCGCAGGGATTGAAACAAAAGTCAGTGTTTGGTGGGGACGGTTAGCAACTCTTTCCAAAAACACTAACTAATTAAATACATAAGAGGTCATAGTAGTATGACATCTCGACACGATTTGTCTCACGCTTGGATCGATAAGAAACTGCCAACCCGAAGTTGCGCGGCAGTTCATGGTTTTTCCCAGGGAGTAGTCCTTCACCTGGTTTCATCGGAGCAGATTTGGTGTAGTTCAATCGGCCGTGGTAAAATACTACAAGTCGAAACTTTAGAGAAAGAACATCAACATTAAATGTAGAAGTGAATATTAAAGTATGTCTNTTGGTATAGTTCAATCGGCCGTGGTAAAATACTACAAGTCGAAACTTTAGAGAAAGAACATCAACATTAAATGTAGAAGTGAATATTAAAGTATGTCTTATATTGAAGTAAACTTATCTTAAAATAGAAATTTGAAGCTACGAGAAGCGATGCTTTCGTAGAAACATTTAATTCGATTTTTTTAGATTCCTCGCTGATTTTTTGACGTAACGTATCCAGGGCAATACTATCCTCTTTATGGGATAACTTGTAACCCAGAAAAAACTCCTCTTTTCCCCAAGATCTTAGACAGAACTCGTGAGTTCTTGCGTCGTCCGTAAAAGTAGCGGTACATTTTTATCAGACTTGGAACCCTTGTGGAATGAGGGGAACTTTATCAATTTGGTCACTTCCGCATTCTACGAGTTTCTCTCTCTCTCTCTGTCAAACCAATGGGAATTCTCGAAGAAGTGATACGTCGAATCGATTTATTTTTGACGCAAGTTTGTTTCCCTCTGTAACATGTTCAGTGCGTAATACGAAAGCTTTTTGGTGCGGGTACGCGCACAGGCACATTCTGGATTTTTTTAAAATTTCAAACATATTGTTAAAAAAAAGAGTCGTTAGATGCTGCTATCATCGCTTTATGCTCGAGTTCTGGCTTTAGGTAGTGATGGTAATCAACCGGTGAAAATTAAAACGAAATGAACTAAATATTCTTAAAATATATTTTATGTATTATTAAATAAATAATTATAGACTTACGATCTTTAACGGATGAACAGTATATATTTGTAATTAAAAGCTCACGATGTTTCGACTTTGATTAAAAAATGGAAGTTAGTTGTAGAATAATTTATTTATTATTCTCCAAAAATAGAGTTCAATTAACAAATACTGAATTGTTTTCAACAATATAACATTATTTGTATTTTTTGTTTCATCTCACGTAACAATGATTCTCTTTGAACAGATTGGGTTCAAAATGCTTTTCTTGGAATAACTCGACTATATGATAGAAAACACATTCTGAACTCAGACTCGTTGCGCTGGAAACGTGATGTTCTCGATGAAATTTGAGTGATGAACAATTATTCTGTAAGAAATTACAGGTTATGTTTTCATTAATTAAATCCAAACATTTCAGGTACAATATCAAAAACTGTTTAAATTCTTAGATATCACAACTGGCTTTAGGAAATATTCTCCTTTGGTTAAGTACGTTACTTTCAATTTGGGAAATCCCTTCCTGTGAATTAACTTGAGCATTTTTGTGGCATGAACATTACGTTACATATTAAGTTTGTGTGTGTTTTTCTGGTGCAATCAGTTCAAATATGATACCAAATACTCTGTAACCTGCGACTCCAGTGTTATATATGTGGGAAGTATCGAGTGAGTTCCGATTCATTTCTCCCCGAGAAAGAAAGCACTGAATCAAACAAAACCGAAAATAGATGGAAAATAATTTAATTTTCAAAATTATATTCGATGCACGATTCGATGCATACCTCTGGTATGACCAAAAACTTCTCAAAGAGACATACAATAAACGCAACGATTTTATATCTTCTTTTTGTATAGACCTATCTACGAGTACGTTTTTCGACAACTTGAGGGTATTAAATGATTAAAACTAACTATGGATTTTGTTATTTCCGTTCGTTGAAACAATGCACTTGCTTAAGGAGAAAAGCTGTCTCATGTAATTGGATGGTGCACTCCTTCAAATTTTCGAACAACATTTAAGACGACAATGATTGAACTAACATATCATTGAATTATTTGGATTGGATATCTTTGGATTATTGACAATATTTACTATCGCCTATCACTGTAATATTTTAATTTTATATAAGACCTCTTACTTGAAAAATCGTGCATAAAATTAAACTATCTTTAGATTGTTTGAAAATGCTGAAGAAATCTAAAATTCAGAGAACAGAGATATGTTTCGTTATTATTAAGTTTATATATTAATTAATTGAGTTTCTTGTAGCTTAAGATAGGACTCACGCTCCATGTTAGACAAATCAGTCATAATTTTCTTTATTTTTATTGTGATTATTTTGAAAGACAATATGAATTATAATGAAGAAAAAAAATGACAATTTTCCCTATTAGTTAATAATATAACATAAATACTTAGAACTCGCTTTGAGCATGTACATGTATGATGGTCGAGTAAAACAGTTTCTTAATTTGACACCTTGTAAAAAGTTGAATACATTTTTCAAATGTTCGGTGATAAAAGTGATAGGAAAAAATCTACGAAAAATATCGAACAAAGCTAAACTTTCAACATATTTTTGATTTAAACATCACCATTTTTGTAGTTCTTTATCCATAATATTACAATTATATAATTTAAGTGATCAGTGAATTACATAATTATTGTTAAAATCGAAATTAAAATAAACTAATGTTATTCTATTGAGACATTTTGTGGTTTAATTCTAATTTTGCTAGTACAACCTTAAGTGAGCTGCTTGATAACGCCTATCCCCTCCAAGTGCCTAATTTAATCCAATATTCTCTCCGTCAAGGCTTCCTCTAATGAGGCCCCATGCGTCAGACCCTCCCCGCGGCGAAAGAGATCGAAATACACTGCCGATGAAGGTCTTCAAGATTCTGCGCTTTGAAGGTTCAGTACTTTTGCCCACCTCTTTCATCATTAGCCGAACGGATTGCGCTTTATTGAATTGTAGTTGCGGGTCAGGTTAGGCGCAGATCTATCTCCCTCACAATTTATATTTCCCACGTTTTGTGTTTTCTTCAGACGTCACGTGTTTCTCCAGTCTTATGTTTTCAGTTTATATATCGCTGGTTCCGAAGCTTGAAAATGACTCAGAAGACAAACATGAAAGGTAGACATTTCAAAGTTTAGTTGATTCTTCGTTGATCTTTAAGTTCAAAATAATATCATTGGAGACTGATTTTTGTATCATATGTGCAACAAAACTATGTTTTTTGACTTTTCTCTACGAACATGTATTTTGTTACCAATATGAGATCTACCGCATTGATTGATACCAAATTATATCATTTTGTTGAGAAATATCCTTTAAATAGAAATTTCGAATTAAAATTTTTACTGACCCGAACCGAAGTTGTTGTGTAAGTTATGTGCTGTGGTTTTCTCGTTGATGGATGTCCATAAAATGTCTAGTAGGAAAATTCTCGCCTAAATAACGTACATAATTTTTATATATTTATAACCGGAAATTGATCTACAACGCATTTATATTTATTGTACACAACGCTTACGATCGCAGTAACAAATAAAATCTCAATAAAAACAACTTTAATTAAATCTATGTACGCACCTTATATTTAGAGCTAAACAACAATTCCGATCAGCGAGGAGGAAGTTTGAGACGAACCCTGACCTGTGTTTTGTGTCTGCTGACCAACAGAACCAGCCAGTGCCTGTCGCTCGCACCGTTCTCACAAGAAACTTCCCACACAGCCAATATCGACCTGTATTCCTGGTAGTGGAAACGAATCCCGATTATTAGGAGCTCCCAGTATCCAAGATGGAACTTTGCTACGGCAAAATGTACGTCTGATCTCGATTCATCACTCCAAAGGCAGAGAACTATCACAAGTTTGTAAAAATAGTCATACCAACAGCCATGAAACATATGCCAAAAGGAGTGCTGGAGTGAAGCTAATGAACTTCTGTACGCAGATTACATGAAGAATGCCAAAACAGACGTTGCAGATGCTTTACTGCAAATCTCGATGAGGCTCAAAAAGAGAAATATAATAAAACCACCAGGAACTTAAATTTGAAACACACTAGCAGGAAAGCTTGGAGCCTACTTAAGAAACTTGGCACCGACTCAAATATCAGCAGGAACCCTCCTAACATCAACGGTGACCAAATCGCCAACCGTATTGTTGACATGTCTAGAGCTGTGGAAGACAAGACACACTCCACTAGGGTTGAAAGAGAATTCACGAGTTTGAAGCGCAGTCTCACATCAGTAGAAACTTTATCAGATAAATTCATCGTTACTGAAATAGAAGCGGCTGTCAGATCTATGAAAAAAGGGAAAGCGTCCGGTTTTGACAGTATACAAAACACTTCATTCATTCCTTCATCCAACTTAATTCCTGGATACATCTTAGATCTTTCACGACTCTAATTTTCCTTCCTCGGAACTTCAAAGTAGGCCTTCTCTTTGCAATATTTAGTTTTCTAAAAACCACGGCATACATTTTGAGTAGACCAAAGTTTCGACCATAATTCTGGGACCTTTTTGAGGGCAATGTCTGAGTCGTACAAATCTAAGTCAATCGTATTCTGAAGAAGGCCACAGCAAGATAGCCGAAACATTACTAGTTCTATCTACTGAGACTCGGTTCGTCCTTGTCGAACAAGTTCAGAATTGATAATTTTATCATTGATCTATATTTTCAATCTTAGATTATTCAAAATATATTTTTTTACATTTTACGTTCTTCATTTAAAAATGGTAAGCAAACTTCAAACATCCCGCCTCATAGAAATCTCTTAGATTGCGGTGAACCTCACCGCCAGGTAACAGATTAATCATGTTACGTCGAATGAAAATGTCTTTGGGTTTCACAAGTTGAATGAGAATGATAGACGGACCCGAGAAGCGAACGGGATGGCGCAGTCGGTAAGCGCATGAGCGCGTAGAGCTCAAGGTCCCGGGTTCGAATCCCGGTCCCGTCTACCATTTTCATTCGACGTAACATGATTAATCCCGCCTCAATTATGATGAATTCAGCTCCAACCCCGGATCTCGTCTATGTTTTATGAGTGTTCCTTTCGTTGTTCGGATGTCTCCGAATCCAAGTTCTGAGCCAGAGCTCTGAACCCAGTACCGATGAGTACCTTCTCATCAATCATACTTTGCTTCCTACTTTTCGACGTGGAAGAGGAACGTATCTGCTGAGTAAAATCACGCTCGCGTCGTGCATTTGAACCAAGCAATTTTGAGAGACCAGTGTGAAGCTGTGATTTGGAGGATGGGATTGGACGTGTGTAAAATACCAGAGGCTTCAGCAACCCAGTAGGTGTGGTGAAAATGCAAAGAAGAGAATTAAGTATTTAGTTCACGAACAGATGTTCCATCTGAAGTTAAACACAATCCTGTGAACAATCGCACGTACCGTTTTGAAAGCTGAAAATTGGATGAGTTTATACTTAAAGATATAGAAAACGTTGAAATCATTTTGAACAAGTTTTTCAGACTAGTCCATACAATCTTGGCCCACTTGACGTGGAATTGAACTATTTTGCTTGGTTGTACAGAAAGATCGAAAAGTCGTGCACATCAAAACGAAATCAGATTTATATCAATTTTAAAACTGAATTATATATTTTGAATATGTTTTTAATCTTATAACCTAATATTATATAAACCTGCACTTATTACTAATATTTTTCGTAACAATTGCTCAAAATGGCTACCTTGTTCAGTAACGTATACACGAATTCTTTTAACCATATTTCGGGTCACTTTCACACTGANCACGAATTCTTTTAACCATATTTCGGGTCACTTTCACACTGACGTTATTAATCTTAGTTGTTATCTTCATCTTCAGTTCCTCTAGTGTTCAACTTTGAGAACTTGCTCTTGGGAAAACGTCATGTTTACCATGTAGTGAACTCCGCAATACTACAAACGTCATGTAACCAGTTCCAGTGGACAGGCCGGAATCAGGAGGGAGGGGCTAATCGGGAAGATTTTTGTTTAAAAATTATGGGTTTACGAATTTTATAAATATTACCTCTAAATAAAACATCAAATAAATAATTATAATCTGTTATTATTAATAACAATTATTTATTAATATGGTATTATTAGTTTTATTAATCTGGTATTATTAATAACAATATCAATTTTATTATTAATAACAATAAGAATTATATTATTAATATCAATAATTATTATATTGTTAGTAACAGTAACAATTAATAATCTGGTAACACTTTTAAAAAGTATGCCATTTATCAACTTCAATTTTATCTGTTAAAGAGTTCAGATTCTCCACTGACCAGTACCCGTTAAAATGGCATCTTGATTTGTTGTCGTGTATTACCTGTGGTACTGTCTTGCAGAAGTCGACGGAAAAATATAAATCTACCATTTTCAAAAACGTTTAATTTGATTGCGCGACGTTTAGATCTCTCTGTATTTTAGGGCAAGTCAATATATAAATCGCAAACGTCAGTTTCCCTTATACCGTTTTAAATTACGACCGCAGTTTTTGCCAGCATATGGCAGCCTGTTCCACGGGATAGGCCGGTTAATCCGAGACCTGTTAAGATAGGTCCTACTCTATACTTTTCTTAATGGGTGGTGGGATGTAGAGATAGCGTTACGTAATTATTGGGAGAGGGTAAGAGGTTCTTAACAGGTACGTGAAGGAGAAGGGGAGTGTAAAGAAAATGATGAATTTTACATTACGTCATTTATGGTATGACGTCATTTGTAACATCACTGTTATAACGTCATTTTAAATACCGTTATGAAACATTACACTTTGTAACCAATCCTGAAGAACAGCAATTCCCCTTGCATTTTGGGAAGGGAAGATTAGGAAACTTTGTCCCCATCCAAGGGGAAGCAGCCTCATCCAAATTCCGATACTGGACGATCGTTGTGTCCTGTAAGTCGATGCGATTCATTGTCAGTAGTGTTCCTCTGAAACAGATGGCGGCTCAAATACCGTTTTCATGTCTGCGTTTACAACAGTCTATTAGTGGCGTTCGTAGTCCTTTGTCAATGGTATTCGTCAAGAGACAAAGGGATGAATCAAATGAACAACCGATAGTTTCTATCACAATGTTTATTTGGTATACTATTGACAATGGGATAAATTGAAAAGTAGAATCTATTTTGTAATATCTTCCCAGAGATAATGTTGACTTTTTTTTACAAATCGATTAAGAATATCATTCGAAGTCTTCGAATGCTAAAATTGTAGTTCTACATACAGTGGCAGACGATAATCACAACAACAATAATTATTATAGAAACGAATAATGATATGCACTAAGATAAGTCAAAATGTAGGGTTAATAATTTGACTTATTTTTAACCTGAAGAGATATTGACACTTTTATTATTTTTTTATGAAACCCATCGGTCAGCCTTGCGGCTCTGCAAAATAGTATCTGCTGGTTGAATAGTATCCAGTGATCCCGGAGGAATACATGGGCGGGAGAAACCATTCAGCAAGTCCCAAAAGGACTATTCAATGATTCAGATAAAGTGAACAAAGCCACGTGTGGACTAAATCTGTGAAAGAAAAGTCATCTGAAGATTATCTGATGTGAGAAGACCGGGGAAGAAAATATGCGTGGGAAATCTATTACGAATACGGAGGAATGTAGGGGAGTCTGAGCGTAGATGATAGCAACAAGGACAGTGGGCGTTAGAAAGGTTAAAAAGGAAATCATTGGAGAGTTTGAGAGTGGTTCGTGTTATTGGAGGAAAGTCACAATGTAACATTTCATTTCTGATGAGCCATGGCGCTTTTACTGATATTCGTGAAAACTTATTCTGAAACCGCTGAAGTTTAGTAATGAGGTGAGTGGCCGCATTACACCGTATGGAGCATGCGNTTTAAATATTGTAAGAGCGCAGTCTCTCCTTATAAGGTTGTGTCTGCTGATTATACGCCGGAGCTGATGTAATGTATTGATTTCTTAAATGGAACTATATAATTTTTTCAATGTCGCTTCAAAGCCCAAGAAAATACAAAAAATATAACTTTATTAAATTTAAACGAATTAAAACTGGAAATTTGAATACATCAAATTGTTACCCCAAGCTTACGAATTATCTCAGTGGAAATCGCTCTTCTAAGTCGTTATTCCTGTGGAAGATATTTGAGGTGTTTGCTTGTTCTAAACTCACCCATTTTCTATCTCCCTGCCCCCTAATATTCACACAACTCTCTCTCTTTCTCTCTCTCTCTCTCTCTATATATATATATATTTTCTTTCACGAAAAATTCACTCTCCAGAAGTTTTCTCCGGTTTTGATGTTTCGCCCCAAAAGTATTTATCAATTATTTCCGTGTGTAAGCATCGTCGCGGCAGAGCTATTTGAAATCATCGCGTTTATATCCTGTCGTGAAAGCTGGACTCTGTTTCACTCTGTGCCGATCCCTGATGACATTAGAAGGATCTCTCTCCAGGATGTGAGTCAGATACAGGAACATTGTCAGGGATTTCCGAACGCAATTTCTCTCTCACGCGAATGACGTCAGACGAATGGATGTAATAAAAAAAATCGTCACATTTGGACGCAATTCTCTGAATAAGTTTCCCAAATCAGTCAATGTAGTTTGATTTAAAGACAAAATTTTTGTTTCATATTTTATTGTGGTTAACTGTTAGTGGAATAGCAATGTGTAAGAAATAATAAACAAACCTAAATAAACAAGAAATATAAATAAATATTTTGCTATTTCTCTAATAATATTAATGGTTTATTAATGTTGAAATAAACATTATTATGAGAGAACAACTTTTTTGTCACAATTAAAGCTCCTAAAGTGAGTTTGGGAAAATGTAGCTTTTTTTGTGACAGCACGATAGTTTATAGTTGTAAAAAATTACGAGAAACAAAACAGGCCGGCGAAGAAAAAAAACAACATAACAGTCGACTCAGATTTCAGTAATGAAAAGAAATAAGATTAAATTAGTAAGATTTTGAACTTACGATAACGAGCAATAAAGCACTTACTCTAATAGTGTGAGAGGCAAGGACAAAAATATTCGCGTAATTTGCTCACGTTTATAATACTGATGAATAGATGTTAGCTGATTGGTGGTATCAGAAAATGCAAGTCTGCCAACCGATCCGTGTGAGATCATATTTATTACTTAATTTATATAATTAAAAAAAAGGAGCCTTTCAATGGCGTTTGTCAACGCTTATGTCACGTCCAAATCGTCTGTCATTATTTTTTCCATCACTGGTAGGCTATGCTTGACTAGAATGTGAAGTATGAACTACGAGCAAATGGAATGACTTGCCTCCTCTTTGTAATTACATAAATTGAATTATAAATATGTTTGTCGCGCGAACCGGTTGGAAGACTTGCATTTTCTGATATTATCTATCAACTACTATCTATTGATAAGTATTATAAACGTGAGCAAATCAGGCGTCTACTTGTGTCGTTGGCTATTGGTCTATAACTCAGAAGAAACACAGGCGAAGTAACTAGGTTCTGAACAAATGAGTTAATAATTATGTTATGATTATAAAACTCATTTCCGTGTTTGGAAACGATGGCAGTTCCGTTCATCTGCTAGAGTTGTAAGATGTTGATTGATTAGGATAATTAAAATTTGAATCGGAAGGAAGCGAGGAACAAACTCGTAATATTAGAACGATCGAGGGCATTCATCACGAGAGTATGGCTTTGTGCGACAGATCTATTCTCCACCAACAAGTTTGGAGAATTAGTTCTCAGTTTGAAACAGGTGAAGGCTATTGTTTCAATCTTCGGGGCTTTCACCGAGGAAACTGTTTCCATTCATTGAAAGTTTAGCAGATATCGCTGCCACAGCGAACTGAAATGTAGAGATACAACAAAGATCGCAGTTCTAGACATTCGAGTTGTGTCTGGGATAAGTTCAAATGGAGCTATATCCACTTCAAAAAAAATATTTTTTTTCATCCGACTGCATCACGTGCTGGATAATATCGAAAAAGGTTCAATCATGCACGAGTACTTGTTTTCATATTAAAATACCCTGCATACTGAGATTCTGGAAATAGAACAGCAAATTCTACACATAACATTTTCTTAACTTTGGTTTTACGTTATTCAAAGAAACTTTCATTTTTCTTGACAGATGGTTGGTAACAAAGTATTCCATTTCTAATGCGTATATTTTGTAGAATTTAAACGATTCTCTTTTTCTCTAAAAAATCGTTTATATTGGAAATAACTTTATTTGGACTGATATTCTTGTCATAAGATAAAACATGTGACATTGACTTCGTCGAGATAACTGAAGAAAATGGGTTAAAAACACAAGTGAGGTCTGCGTGGTAACCCTCTTAATCTATTACTTAATCAGTCACATAACATAATGTATCATTGCTATACCTTTTCTCTCATTATGTAAATATTTTTGTCGCGTCAGACATAACTAATTGCCTAAATGGTAATAATTATTACAAAAGTTATTTTCTGGAATAGGGAAGCACGGCAATCTTAAATTTTAACTGGGAAGTGTCTCTTCCAACATCTGTTAGCATTATACGCATTTGTTCAGGAAACAGAAAATCAAGGTAATTGAATCATTTAATTTCCTTGGAAAAACGAATATATCCCTTAGAAAAAGAATATGTTGTTACCATTAATACATTTTTACCATATGCATTTTTAACCTTAACCAAAATAAAGGAATTGTTATCTACACAATTTGCTCTTCTTTTATCATAGTGTTTTTACAAAATAAATTTTTCTAGACTGAAGTTGACAATTCAATTTCTACAAATAAAACAGGCATAATATATATTGTTTTAAAAAGATTAAATAGTTTCATATAACAAAATTAATTCCTATTAACAAAAAAAGTTTTTGAATTTCGGTTCCTCACCCCTTCTCAAAAAATTAAAATTAACGATAATATCGAGTAATTAAATGATAAAATTTATCAAGAACGCAGAAAACTTCAATGACTGTGTCCTTATTCAATTATTTTACTAAGTGACCAAAACGTCAACCATTAATGGGCCGAAAAGATAAAATAAATAAAATTTCGATTGGTAGGATCCTTTTTTTAGATTAATTCAACTAGTGGTTATCTATTTATCCTATGTTTGCTTTTAGACAACTTCGAATCGTTCGGAAATTCATGCACTGTTCGCCAGTTAGCGCAGCCTTCCGCGTTAGAGACAGAACACGGTGCTTCAATGTTTAATTTGTATACTATGTCTTCTCATTCTATGACTATGTAGTAATATTCGTGTATATAATCTAAAATGTACACAGTATATTAAAGACTATCAACTTCACAGGTAAAACACTGGTTTCTTATGAGGTATTCCAAAATGAATAACGACACATTTATGTTTTATTTGTCGAACATTGTTTTAAGGCTTCTCATACTCTGTGTGTATGTGGTAATATTCGTGTATATTATTTAAAATGTGCACAGTATATTTAAGACTATCAGTTCACAGGTAAAACACTGGTTTCTTATGAGGTATTCCAAAACGAATAACGACACATTTATGTTTTATTTGTCGAACATTGTTTCAAGGCTTCTCATACTCTGATTGTATGTGGTAATACTTGTGAAAAATATGTAAAATGTGCATAGTATATTAAAGACTATCAACTTAACAGGTAAAACACTGGTTTCTTATGAGGTATTCCAAAATGAATAACGACACATTTATGTTTTATTTGTCGAACGTTGTGTAGAAACACTATTTCTACATATAAATAAGGATACATACCTTCACACACATAAAACTTCCCCATGTAACACGCTACGAATGGTTACATGCTTGCCATATCTCCAAGGCAATACCACTCTTTGCACAAGAGAACTCCGAACTACGACGCCAAGGAACCTCCAAGACAGTAAACAATAGAAGACTCCATGAAGCATGACGGCAGAGAGAAGCTCTAGAAGCCGCTTAATGACCTGTTAGCTCCATACAACCTGTTAGGAAATTTCTTGAGAATTTCAAAAAAGGAACTGCGACACAGTGTTAGGCCCCTCAGACCGTCATATAACTTTGTTTAAACTCAACCTTCTAGCAACGACAAAATCATTATTCTGGCAACTCTTGACCTAGACGGATCGCTGCACCGCTACAAGCTAAGATACCTAACCTCTGAAGGAACTCTACTTTCAAACTGGTGCTGACGATATTCGAATTCTGAAGAAATTCTATCCTGACGACATTTCTACAAGCTCAGAAAATACTCAAGGTCAAACTTGCTGACGATATTCGAATTCTGAAGAAATTTTATCCTGACGACATTTCTACAAGCTCAGAAAATACTCAAGGTCAAACTTCGCCTACGCTGAACTCTGAAGAAAACTCTATCCTGATGATATTTCTACGAGCCCAGAAAATACTCAAAGCCAAGCTTCGCATACGCTGGACTTTGAAGAAATTCTATCCTGACGATATTTCTACGAGCGCAGAAGATCTTCGAAGTCAAACGCTTACCACGCCCGGCGCTGGGGAAATCCTATCCTCCGAACTCGGCGATCTCGACTTCAAGGATCGATACAAGAGACACTACGACGACGGTTTCGATTGGTGGCGTCGTAACGCAGAAGAACGCTGAATTCCGTGGACTGCTGCCATCGGCGCCGCTCTCTGTCGACGCAGAGAACGTTCCCAAATAACGACGCCTATTATATGTGAGAAGCCAGTTCAAGCAGAACTTTCAATTCACCGTTTGTTGTTTGGTGTCACTCTTTTGTTTGTTCTAAGACGGGTTTGTTTATTTCCGCAATAAAATCTTGTTCTTTAAAGAACCCACTTGGAATATTTATTTTCGAGAGGAGGAGATTTTGTTGCGAATACAACAAAAAATCTTCGCTTCACAGTTGTTTCAAGGCTTCTCATACTCTTGTTGTATGTGGTAATATTTGTGTATATTATTAAAAATGTGCATAGTATATTAAAGACTATCAGCTTCACAGGTAAAATACTGGTTTCTTATGAGGTATTCCAAAATGGATAATAATACATTTATGTTTTATTTGTCGAACATTGTTTCAAGGCTTCTCATACTCTGATTGTATGTGGTAATATTCGTGTATATTATGTAAAATATGCATAGTATATTAATGACTATCAACTTCACAGGTAAAACACTGGTTTCTTATGAGGTATTCCATAATGGATAATAATACATTTATGATTTATTTGTCGAACATTGTTTCAAGGCCGTGGTTTGGCCTCCTCTGCACATTCACTATATCTAATTAAACAACGTTATGATATTACGTGTATTTATAACATTTATGCTAAGAAGAATTTTTTTGTAAGTCTTAAATTAAAATATTATTTAAATCAAAAATACTGTAAGCATTTGTCAACGATAAATATCAAACTTAATAAATACAAGTATGCAATTAAGGGATTTTTGTGAAATATAACATTTCATATTCTAATACATTTTTAATAAAGTGGAATCACGTAAACAACTATGTTGATGTTCTGTCCTCCTCTAGATTTATTCATGTGTACGTAGTATTCCACGCTATTCATCCTTACATTTAGTTACAGTTGTAACAGTTCGTTAAAACGAGTGAGCTGTCTGGAGGCGTATTACCAACATGGGATCATTCTTTGGTGTATTCTTTAACAAACATAATGTACTGTCAATACTTACTGGTAAATATGTTATTCTCTATTGTTATCTCGGTACTATTGATATTAATACATACATATTTTATAATAATCGTCTGTAGTAATTTTCCTCTTTGTCAAGAATCTTCCCATTTTTGAAATCCATATTCTGGCTATTGTTTACACAATGCCAAGTACATGAAGGTATCCCGTGTGTACGGAAATTTTAGTTGAAATTCCTTGTACATCAAAGTAGAAAGTAATGAAAGAATACAAAACTGAAGTTCAGGTGGTACACTGGGATGAGGTGAGACTATCCGTTCCTTCAAAGATTCAGCTTGGATGGCGTGGGGTCGATGACGAGTTGATGATTTTGAGTTGGTGTGCAACTGAGTTTGAATTGCTGACTGCTTATCACTTGGCGATTCAACGACGTGCCGTTGCCCTCACTAGAAAATCCTCAGGTTGAAATAATTCCCCCAGCAGTCGCCTGGTACACACTGAAGGGGAAGTCGTCGGCTTGCTTGCCGAGTGATAAGAGTACTCAAACATATTTGATCTTGACTCCTCGGATGAGTTTTGCAGAGAGACTGCCCACATGTCGTGGCTCGCCTTTTTGGAGACTCGCGCGATTGGTTGGTTGGTTTGTTGATCGGTCGACGATTGATCGCGTGAAGTCGTGTCGTCACAGGTTGAACGTGTATCGATTGTTCATCTGACTCGATGGCGTGAATATTATGTAATGTCAAGTTATTGTAAATTGTTCTGGCGGGGAAGTGCAGCCTCGTGGATTCCAGCATAATTAATAAACGAGTCTGTAATTAATTAAGCCAGTCATACTATGTCCAACCATTTCATCCACTTTTTTTTACTCAAAGGCGTAAATTTTGAATGGATCTATGAGATTTGAATATATTGTTCGTGGAATCTGAACAATCGAGAGATGTCACTCAATTGGCACAAAGAACATTGAATCCACAGATGTGTCTAATGATACGATATCTAAGAATGTTTGAACACCGTGATTATGTATTCAATTATATTAGAACCCCTCTTAACCGACCTCGGATCAACCGATTTTACCAGCCCATCTCGTGGAACAGGTTTTTTCTCATATTTCAGCGTATAATAACGAGTAGGTAGGGAATGAAACATTGATTGGTTGACGGGCCTTGCTGAAAAAACCCGGGAACGTAAAATGGGGTGACGCGAGTAATTTTTGTCGTTATTGTGGTGGGAGACGGAGTTCGCCAGTTATATTCCGAATTCTGTTAATCAATTTGTATATTTGTCAATTTATCTAAAAATCAATTTTATTTTGTTCGTATATGTATGTACATAAATAGTGCAATAATATTTTAACCTGATGAAATAGTAGACCAGAAAGACTTATCTACTCACAAATGTTAACCACTTCATGTACAAGTTAAATATATTCCATATATTACAAAATTTCTTGCAAGATACATGGAAAATTTAGATACAGCGTCAAAAATATACGCCAAAGAATAAAAATGTATGTTGCATTGTTTTGCCAATTATTTGTGCTTATTATTTTCCATAACAGGTTTTGTAGAAAAAGTCAAGACGAGCGTAATGTTTTATGGAGATTCAGTGAATAGGGGTTGGAATGGTAGGCATAAAAGTTGTATACTTGTCCATTAACTTAATTCGATAATGAGAGAGAGAGTTTTACTTCAATTTTTAACTGTTTTTACTCTAGCTTGGTTACTTCAATTAGCTAGTTGAAATTAAGAAAACATCCCTTAATAATTCTCTTTCTGAAGAATTATTTGTTCTTTAGAATTCTTTACATAACAGGCCAATTATGTTAATAAAATTAATTACTTCCAAAAAATCAGTTATTTTCTTCTAGAGGAGCAGAGAACATAAAATTCTGTAATTTCGAGGTCCATGCACTTGTAAATAAATCAAATGAACTCATTAGTGAAGGTTTTGAGAAAACGAAATCTGTCTTCTACGAAAATAGAAACAACAGATATCTAGAAATTGCTAATTGCTGCAGCTATCCATTATTTACTGATGCTGAAAGTGTATTTGCAATTTTAGAGAGTTTAGTACTAATGTAAGTATCTTTAATTTAGTAATTAGAAGGAATATTGTTTCATGTGAAGTACTTGGACTCCATTTCAAAACATTAAATCACTGCAGAATATTAAAAGTGACGATAAGTAATGGAGTTGGTGCTCACATAAATTCAAAACGAGGGAAAGTACGCAAGGTAGCGGTTAGTTAGGAGAAGCAAATGGATGGGAGTATAATTGTTCGTTTTATCGCAGGTATAAATGTAGCATAATGAACTGATCATGTTAATTTACTGTGCTCTCCAAGCAGATTACACGGCTGTAGGGTAAATGCACCAGTACTCGACTCTTCGAGTTTACAACCAAAGAATATAACTTCTGAGTTTGGATGATGCCATCGGTTATGGATGCCTACATTTTTAACAACCAAATTTCCTCCTGGGAACAATGTTTACTAATACAAATGAATTATTTGGAATGTCTGTGGAATGGAATTCGGGAAAAGTAATCAATGAAATTTTAAAGGACTCTTGTTAAAAGTTATTGCTCCTAAAATGCAAAGTATGGTTAATTTTGATGAATTACAAGAAATGATTGAAGATTAAAAAAATAAAATTATCTGCTAACCAGTAAATGTGTATCTTCACTCTCATGACTATTGACTTGGAAGCTTACTAACGTGCCCGCCACAGTTCGATTGCGTTACTGAACGTATAATCGAACCAATTACGAGACCGAAACGTGGAAGCAAAATTATGTGAATGCTTTGAAGAACATTGATTTCAATTACATTACCCGAAAGTAAAATTAAAACCAAAGAATTCAGAGGTCTTAACCATGAGCTTTGCTTATTTCCGTGTTGTATGTTCCGACTTCCTGGATTTTAAGATAATCCGTAATTATGTACTTATTAACACATATTTGTGTATTTTTGTAGGTTTTCTTTGTGGTATTTAATTTTTGAAATTAACAAACGTGAAAATTTAAGACCACGAAAGTAGACAAATACGGAAACTAATTTATGAATTTAGAATAGTATTTAAGAACCCTGGGCAAAATAATCCAGACCTGTTGATAGGTGGTTTAACACCTACTGTAGGGTAAAATGTATCAATTCTTAGAACCTATTTTTCTTTGAATGTTGGTGTAATGTTTTATTTGTGAATTGATTTAAAATTTCCTCAAGTAATGATTATTTAAATTTCTTTTCAAATTCCGAGGAACACCGGGTAGTTTCAAATAAATTTTGAAAGTGATGGCTCATATTTAATGATGGTCATGCGAGAAGTGTCATAACCTATCTCTGTCCAGAAAGTATGTAGACTTGAATTTGCGCTTTCACATCTCATTGAACGGTTTAACCGATTGTAAGGAAACAATCATCAACACAAAGGAAATGTTTTCCAATTTTACTTAGGGGCCTTTAAACTGTTTGTGGTGCAATGGCAACTTGGTTTATGTGAAAGTCCTTTAGGAATGCCATTCCGAACTAAACCTTACCTTTGCACTATTATTTTGTACAAGCAAGTAACTGCATTATCTTTAAATTTAAGCATAAGGTAGATACTTTCTTTACGAATAATTTCGTTAAGTTTCATTATTTTCTTTCTATATATTTTGCTTGTTCACTTTACGAGGCTTCGTTAAATTAGTGACCATACGTCTACATTTCCGTTCTAAGCATCGTTGAAACAAATTCCACGCTCTTAATCACAGTATCACAACCGGTAATTTTTTTTATGAGTTGATATTTGTTAGCTCGCCTATAGCAGTGCGACCAATCAGAGCGGGACAAAAATTTGCAGCGACCACTTTGTAAAATTTGAAGATATTTCCTTTTTTTCCCATGGTTGTTTCATTGCCACCTCCAATCCGTTCGTGAAATGTAATAGCGTAAATTCAAACCTAGATAT
Source organism: Laupala kohalensis (assembly GCA_002313205.1). Classification (NCBI taxonomy): domain Eukaryota; kingdom Metazoa; phylum Arthropoda; class Insecta; order Orthoptera; family Trigonidiidae; genus Laupala; species Laupala kohalensis. The sequence goes on along the minus strand of NNCF01125778.1, from coordinate 163,555 downwards.
TTTCTGCGCAGAGATCAAGGTCAGGCGGAGTCTTATCTTGTCAAAATCGTTTGTAAAAATCCGTTTAGATACTTTTTTCTACATGGATAAATTTCAATTTTCAGAAGGGAAATTAAATTCTAAATTTTTGTTAGAAGGGAAACAACCGACAGATCAGTAATCTGGGGTAAACTACGGTAATCCGACAGACAAATTCATTTTTGGTGTGACTCCTTTGGATTTTAGACATAAACTCAAATGCTAAAGGTGGTTTCCTCTTTAGTTGTAGACTCTCTAGGCAAATCCCACATAAAATAAATTTGTCAGAAAAAGCAGTTACAAACTGCGTGTGACCACGTGGAAGACAATAGACTAATTTACTCTCCGGAAGCAAGCAAGAGACCATCCCTTCAATTGTGATCAAGGGCCCTAAGGCAGATGCTGGCTTAACATTTCAGCCTACTTCTAAGATAAGGATAAAAATAGTTTGGTAAATGTTATATTATTAATAGAATAACAACAAATTTGTATTTAACAAAACACAAAAATCTTAGTCATAAGTACGCATTATAACCAAACAAAATATTATTTGGAAAATCTTATATAGATTATTCGGAAATGTTTATAAACCGTAAGTATTAAAATAACAATAAATTCGAGATTTATTAATTCAATAGACGCCGCCCCTAGACAAGAACCTAGAGACCTGTATAAAAAATCCGCCTCTACCCGAAGGAATACTGGAGAAATACCCAGGCCAGGATGGGGTTCCAGAATTAATGTACACGACCGTGCCAAGTTTGAGTACATGAAAAGCTTAACTTATATGTATAATATGACACAACTTAAGCATGCAGGAAATGTTTTTGATATTAAGGGATGGATGCTGCCACAATTCTTCTTCCCTTTTATCTTCTAAATTCTTATTCGTATACAGGAAGCATTTAATTCATGGCAAAGTGGTTCAAACCAAAACCGGGCTGAAAATAATATTAAACAATTGTAATGAAAAAAAGTTGAATGTGTGGAAGGTGGTGGTGTAGTGGTAGCGACTCTTTGCTTTTCGTGATACCGATGAGGTTTTGTGAGGCCAAATGTGTTGAGGTTTTTCAGTTGAGATTTCCTTCACCTTCTCCCGACGAACGTCGGTACCGTAAGTTCCTTGGCGGCCCAACATATCTCCTTTCCACCTCCCGAGGGTAGGTGCGAGAGCAGGTCTCATAGCCTGAACCTTGTATAAGACATTAAATAAGCGAATAAAAAAATTAAAAAATAAGTGGACATCCATAAATAACGCATCTGGGGAAGGTTCTTTATTATTATTATTATTATTATTATTATAAAGGTTTGCTACGCTATGACAGTGTATGCTGGTGTTAGTCTTAGTGATACATAACCCTAAGTTGTATAGGTTATGCTTCATAGTGCGCCTGCAACCTTTACGAAGCCAATAAGCAAGACAATTGTTGGCCTCCCTGAACTGAAAGACAATAGTTGGAGTCATGTGGACACCTTTGACTTGATTTTAGAAGACAATGAGTTTCACAATTGGCATACCAATGAGTTGTCCTGCGAAATAGACTCAAACCAACTATTGGCGTCCAATACCTTCCCCTGTCTCTTCCTCTTTCAAGCAGCGCTACTTGGGAATTGGCGACGTTGCAGCAGCTACTACGGCAGTACTGGCCGCGCCAATGCACTGCATCGTATTGACACATCAAGGGTAATTGGTGAAGCCAAGCATTGTCTTTTATTCGTTGGAGGCAAACTGTTGGCTCACTTCTTGGCATCGTGAAAACGCGGCATTAAGATTATCACTGTAAAACATGTACCCAACCGCTCAGAGAGAGCAAAGACCATAGAGGAACGAACATCTAGAAACAACAAAAAGTTACGTAATGTTGGAAGGGTGGCTAAGAGGTATGGTCAGTGGCGGACCTATGGGGGCTAAGGAGGCTATAGCCCCACATTTGAACTGAACTCTTATGATATAATTGAAGTTGATAAATGGCATACCTTTTTTTTTTTTGAAAGTGTTACAACATTAATAATAATTATGAGTAATAATTGTTATTAATAATATAATTATTGTTATTATTAATAATATAATAATAATTATTACACATTGATATAAATAATATCACATTAATGAAAGTAATAATAACATATTAACAACTTTTATAAATAATTGTTAATAATAAAATATTGTTAATTATTTATTTGATACATTTTATTTAAAGTTAATATTTACAAAATTTGTGTTGTAAAACCATAATTTAAAAAAACAAAAATGCCCCGTGTTTAGCACCCTCTCCTTGATTACTGTCTAGATCCGCCACTGGGTATGGTTACAAGTTATGAGGAGGAGGGGAGATTTAAAATGGTAATTCTTACGTTACTTAATTCATGAACGGTTCCTAAAAAGCGTATTTAACCTTTCTATCATTCTAAACATTAACTTCCCATCATCAACGGTAGTGTTATGTACGCCAAACTGTTCACACTATCCGATCTTGTATCATGAGTCACATACAGTCGAGAGCTAAGCGATGTTTTGCCATCGAATTGTTGGTAAGGCGGTAGAAAGCGAAAAGATTCACGAGGTCACATTGGCACTAGGTGAACGAAGACTATGAAAACAAAACCGAAAAGTGTGAGGAGAAATTTTAGTAGCAAACGTATGCTTTTGTTCCTAGAACCAATAAAACCGTTAAAGTGATTTGTCAGTCGGGTTCTGGTAATATTTGTTATTTTCTCGTGCAAACAAAAAAAAATCATTTAATCACTGTTATATCTAATAATGATTAATTGATTGAATTAATAATTTCAAATTAAGTAAAATACAATTCATGAGACGCTTTCACGAATTCGAAATATAATTTTATTATTAATTCTTTACATGGAAGTCTTTTCTTATACATCCGCAGCTAATACCCTAACATTTAAGTGTCAAAAATATTTCGTTTGAATCACATCAGTACCAAATTCTTTTTCAAAATAACCAACATAACAAATAGAAATAAGTACGACAGCTTATGAACTTTTTTTATGAACGGTTAGGATATATTTTGTGCATTTGAGAGGCACGTTTTGACTCTAGAGGACCAGACGTCCACTCAAACCACGAGTCGAAACTTTGCGTCTTTCGAACGCACAAAACATATTCCAACCGTTCATAAAAAAAGTCATAAGCTGTCGTATTTATTTATCTGGATTATATAATGGACGTTCATAGTAGAATTACAAATAAAAGAAATTGAGAATCACTTTTTCGAGGAAAATAAAATAAAATAAAATAAAATGTATTATATTTGAGGAAATCGAGAACCGAACCTTCTTAAATGACCTTATGATTCCTTTCATGTTTACCTCTCCCCTTCTTTTCTCCTCACCGAAGCCGCCGCCGCGACGGTCTCTCAGCCCGAGTCCTTCGCCTTCGCCTTCCCCTCTCTCCAACATCCCTCTTCCCGTCTCCCTCCCACATCTACGCAGAGCGCACGCGCGACGAAACAGCTGCGACGTGCGAGGCGCAGTCAGTGCCGCACCGCTGGCTCGTCGCGCCGGTCGTCCTCGCTCCGACCACCAAACCGTCTCGCCGCGCGCAGCAGCCACTGCCAACCGCCGCCGCCTCAGGTAGGTTCGCGTCAATGCCACCCGCTTCTGCCGGGGGCCGTGGAAATCACGCTGACGTCAGAAAGCTCTTCTGCGCGCCGGCGCACTACTTCACAAACACTGATTTCGGTTCGGGGACGGATGCTGTTTCGAATGTTTAATTTTTTGTCAATACAAGTGACCTATACCATGTATACGAATGTCGTCAATAGTTGACACTAGTAACAAAAGAAGTGATTGAGTTTGTCGAAGTTTATTCGGGGGTGCCAATAACTTTATCGAAATTGTTGGCTGTAACCTCCTAGTTGTCCTTCCTTATTCTTGAAATGACTTATTTACGTTTATTTACTATATATAAAGGTAGCGAATTTTATCATAATTAAATAAATATTGAGCTGGAAATTTATTTTATTTTATGTGTTTATACTAATTTATCATTTCACGTTTTAATTTTGGTTAACGTAGTTTCCTAAAAATTACAAATAGAGTTTCTCTAGATACATTGGGACATTTATATATGACCAGATTACATCGGAAGTGATGTAGTGATTGTCTGAGGATATATTTGTCATGAATATTTCGAAACTTTTAATAGAGGTGTTCTAGTTTTTAGACTATTATCAATTACAAGGATTTCATATATTGATGAAAAGTTTTGGAAATTCGGGTTCTAATGTGTGACGGAACAAAGATTAAAAGAAGAAATTTGATGGGAGATGTTTCTTTCAGAAAAGAATGTCTCGTTCGGTTCATAATATGCTAATTTGAAATTAATGTGTTAATTACCGATTGAAATGTGTTGAAAAATAAGATGTAATTTTTTATTAGTCAAACATCGCATTGGTATTGCACGTGCAAAACACGAAAGATCTGTTGTGGCCCAAGATATTTCTTGTGACCTAGGACTTACCATATCTCTTTTAACTAATCAGTTTTAACGTTCGTGAAGAGGTCGAAATAGTTGTATTGTGAATACGATTCTGAGAGGTTATAATGAATTCTAGATGCAAACGTGATACTAATCCATTATAAGGTATTTTTTAATATATGATGAATGCTGTTAAATTAGTCTTACATTTTATTGGTGGGAAATATGTCTATTCTAAAGATTATAGAAATAGTGACTGATTCAACGCGAAGACAATTTTAAACTGATAAAATTATTGATGACACGTACATTACGTCAAATTGTCCTTGAATGATCTCAACTCCGTTTTGTATTAACGAATTGTTTGTATCACTCAACTTGTTGGTATTTAAAATCTAAAGAAGAGACTCCTGATGTTATCATTTCTAGGAGTTAATTATTGCTGTTACATTTCTCACGGTAAATCCAATGAATAAACCATTTCAGTAAATCACCATAATTTGTAGAAAACGTTTTTTCTTAACGATGTTACCTCGCGTGCCAAAAGGATATGAAAACGCTCTCAGGAAAACATATTTCGTCGAAGGTACTAATTTAGAACTAATTAACCCTTTAAGAAAACTTACATATCATATACCTATTTCATGCAATAAATTGGAAAAGAAGTTGTTTTAATCCTGGGCAATTTGAAAGGTATGGATACGGTGAAGATATTGCAGATCTTTGTGAGAGATTTTTCGTAACATTTATTAATTTATTGTGAATTTCGTATCAACTGTTAAAATATGTACGATTTTTATTCTCTGTTAGCTTGCGTTAATATTCCGACACATTCGTCTAATTTAAACCTAAAATTTCAACGGACCTTAAATCGTATGCATCAAATCCACTTCTCATGAGTTAAACAGAATTAAGTTAAAGAAACCTTCAAATATTTTTTGTTACCAGTATACTTTTTTGAGGATGTTTTATTTTTACAACCAAGGCTAACTCTAGTATACGCGACAGTTCGGTACATTTGGATGTATTTACTTGACACAAATACAAATGAGAGTGTTTAAATTCAGTTGATTCCGAAAAAATCAAGTCGTCCCATTTATTGTGTTGCCAACATTGACACGATTTGAGTGGACAAGGTCAAATAAATTGAAATATTTAGTACAATCTTGTAAGTAGACTATATATTACAAAAGTTCCCAACGTTTCGGCATCCGTTTGCTATTATCAGGTAATTGTACACGTAAACAAATACACGAATTTTCTCTTGGTAAGCGTGAAAACAACTACGTAGTCATGTACTAACGTAAATGTCACCTAGATTTCTTTCCTTTTCTGCGCAACTGAATGAATCACATAAATGAAGTATCGTAGTTTACAGTATTAATAGAAGTGTCAACAATTTACTGTTCTTTCATTTTTTTCATTTCCGTGATAACAGCATGTACAGAAATTTTAGTTGAAATTCCTTGTCCATGTAGGATGAGGTACGGGTTCGAAGGACCATAAATGTACAGGAAAATTACAGAACATGTGGAAGGTAGATGAGGTGTGTTTACACCCTAGTTTACCAACAAGCAATTTAAAGACATGAAACATCAAAGTTTAAAGTAATGAAAGAATACAAAACTGAAGTTCAGGTGGTACACTGGGATGAGGTGAGACTATCCGTTCCTTCAAAGATTCAGCTTGGATGGCGTGGGGTCGATGACGAGTTGATGATTTTGAGTTGGTGTGCAACTGAGTTTGAATTGCTGACTGCTTATCACTTGGCGATTCAACGACGTGCCGTTGCCCTCACTAGATAATCTTCAGGTTGAAATAATTCCCCCAGCAGTCGCCTGGTACACACTGAAGGGGAAGTCGTCGGCTTGCTTGCCGAGTGATAAGAGTACTCAAACATATTTGATCTTGACTCCTCGGATGAGTTTTGCAGAGAGACTGCCCACATGTCGTGGCTCGCCTTTTTGGAGACTCGCGCTGCTCGCACCGTTGGTTGGTTGGTTGGTTGGTTGGTTGGTTGGTCGGTCGGTCGGTCGATCGATCGATTGATTGATCCCGTGACGTCGCGACGTCACAGGTTGACCATGTATCGATTGTTCATCTGACTCGATGGCGTGAATATTACCTAATGTCAAGTTATTGTAAATTGTTCTGGCGGGGAAGTGCAGCCTCGTGGATTCCAGCATAATTAATAAACGAGTCTGTAATTAATTAAGCCAGTCATACTATGTCCAACCATTCATCCACTTTTTTTTTAACTCAAAGGCGTAAATTTTGAATGGACCTATGAGATTGGTAGAAATCTCAACAATCGAGAGATGCCACTCAATTGGCACAAAGAGTATAGAATCCACAGTTTGTTCACTTGTCTAATGATACGATATCTAAAAATGTCTGGACACAGCATTAAAAAATTTAATCAAGAAAAGACTTTAATTGACTCATTTATTTGAAATCGATGTATATATTTCTTGATTCCTGACAAATGCAGGGCTGGTGAGAAATAAATAATATTCGTAGAGAACTGTGCGTGATGTTCCATAATGTTTTATGACGCCCTTTTCATAACAGTTCTGATGTCCTGTTTATATTGTTTATGTTAAATATGAAACCGAGTACAAGTTACCTGCAACTAGATGATGTGGGGGAACGTAGTATCTGCCATATTATTCTGGTAGTTTTGCTGAATCAGTGGAAACGTTGATACGTTTTACAGAAAAAGAGTAGGTTCATTTTTCCGTGCTATTTAACCTAATATACATGAAAAACAATTGTACAGAAAAATAAAGAATACAAAAACAAGCCAGGTATTTTAGTCTACTATATATTGAAAGGTCATACTAAATACTTCAAATGTAATGCGATGGTAGATGTGAATTATATCAAGGTCAACGAAATTCTCGTGCTCATTTTTTTCTTTTTATTGAGCGAAGTTTAATCAACAGTTGGTTAACCAAAGCGCATCAGGAGTTGACCGTAAAGAGAGGGGAAGTTGGTTCTGCATTTTCCATTGACCCGGTTCCTCAGCAGTAGCTGCCGCCTCGGGCGACGGTCTCCGTCCTGCCGTTGAGCTTATTGACATCCGCCAGCCTCTTCCCCATCCCTCGGCGGCAGCCTTGCCCTCCCATCCCCAAATCCCATACGGTCGACATCCTGCATTCAGTATTCACGGGCAGAAATTGTATGTTCATCCATTTCCACGGATATTTCCAGTTTCTTATATCACAGGAGCATTAGTTTGATCAAAGAAAGAAGGGGACGGATAACGCAATTGATTTAAATACACGCTTTAAAAAGGTTTTAAAATTTTGTTTTTACATAACAATGCTGGACTAATTAGGAAACTTTCAATAACCAGTCGCCTTAGGTTAATTAAATTACATGTCAATGTCTTTTATAATATCTACCGGTGAAATTAAATTTATATAAACGATCTCCGGTGGATCGGATTCCGAAATTCAAAAATACGTTGACCTAAAGGAAATATGACATGGTAAAAAACAGCGGTGTTATTAGCTGCTGGGTAATAATTAGATGAAATGACAAGTAATTCTGGAAGAGAAGGAACATACGCGTACATCGTAATAGATTATAGAAGTGTTTGATCAATGAAATATATGTAGTTGAGACTTTCTTTCTTTAGATAAGGAAGAGAGTATTGAAGTTTTCCTTCAGTTGTCGGTAAGACAAATCTTTTGATCGTCCGGATCTTTTCCGACTCCAGTTAGTCCGGAATATCAGATGCCTGTTTCGTAAGAAAAGTGTAACTGGAAAAACTGGAAAAACATCTGATTTCTCCTGATATGAATGAATTATGAAGCACATAATTTCAAATTATTTTGTGTCGAGAGGAAAATATTTTCTTATTAGATATATCAACCATCAGGCGTGACAAAAAAATTCACAAATTCGTTGCTATGGATTAAAGATTAGAAAATATTGGTGTAGGTCGACTATGAATGAACTGATTTTCTAGCTTTTTGGGTTTGTAAGCTCTTATTTGTTTTACGTTTTAACTATACAATAATATACAAAACAATATGTTTCGAGATTTCTAAATTGGGTCTAAGGAGTCCAGTCTTAAAATTTGGTGGGACGACTGGGTTGAGATTGTTAATGAATTTTGCTCCTGAAATAACTCACCGACTAAATGACAAATTACAACCAAAATTGAGTAGTGAATTTGGTTTTATTTGGAAAAGATCTCGTTCTGTACAGCTCATTCCGACATAATATTCTTCCGGAACGCCACACCCTCTTTTCAAACAATCAACATTTTGATAAAAGGTTATAATTATTTTTAATTTACATTAAAGTATGCGTAAAAATTGCCCAAGTATATTTTCGTTGTTCGCAAAATTAACGAACGTATTGTGAGAATTTATATACGTGTATGAGGTAGTATAGTCTGTTGCTACGAATTACTTGTTTTTATTTGTATTATAGGCTTCTACAAAATCTTTAATCCTATACTCTTGAGGGTTTCACACCAGATTTTGAAGTCTTCGGATCTAGTAAATATTATCGTTCATACGTCCCGAGCTTATTGGACCTGAAATATGCTAGCTGGAAAGTTGAAGCCATTAAATTTCGTACATTAACTCTATATTCCGATATCAGGTTTCTTATCAGGTATTTCATAATGAGTTCTCGAATGCTCTAGTTTCATGGCTTCCCATTCTCTGATTGTCTATGGTAATCAGACTAAGGTAATTAATTCATGCATCTTATTTAGGATGTGCATAGTATATTAAAGACTCTCAATATTACAGGTAAAACACTGGTTTATTATCAGATAATATGAATTAATAAAGAATAAGGTAATATGATATTAATGAAATTAGTTGACAATTTCTTTTTGTACGAAGAGACTTTACAATAATCTCCTTTATTCTTTGTGTTATAGGATTGTGCACGCATCTGATAATTGTTTATTTCTGAGAAAAATTCTTCTGGACCGAAGGGAATAATTCCTGAACTTTCCTCCGAGCTATGTGAATTGCTTTCTGATAAAGACAGCCAAGAGATTTGGGGAAGGTCTATTTGCGCCGAAGCATGTCTTCGTTGAAGAAGTCTTAGCGAATGCTTGGAATCGACGTTTTAATTTTAAATCCATTATCTCCCCGCGAATTCTCTCGGGAATTCTTGGCATGGAGACCTCAACGCCGGGGCCTCGCAGTGGGGATAGTGCTTGAGTATAGTGGGTGGGGTGAGAGGAGGGTAGGACACAGATTACGTCCTGTATTATGCAGTGCCCCGAGGAGTGCCAAAATTCTTCCATGCATAATACACTTGGCCTCTAACATCGTCACGAAACTTGTCTCGGCGAACCGAGGACACCGGGTTGATTCGCTTATCAGATGATCATTCATACACATTTTCATTGTTATCCCAATCTACTGGTAATGAAAAGAACATTGATAATAAACTATTCAAACACTTCCAGGTTATACAGGAAATAATAATGAATGTAAATTCACTTAATTACACCGCAGTGTATCAAATATATTGTAACGTTTTCTCAATAGAAATTCAATTCTTATGCTACACTGTTTGTTTGCCATCCAATATTCTACCATGACATTGATTTGATACTTCCCTGAATTTAATTAGATCGTAAACAAACATTACTAAGGAACGTACATCGGATTACTTTACTCACCAAATCAATTCACTGGAATTAACCTTAGTACAGCCACTCACGCGTATCGTCACTGTCATGGCACTACGTGCACATACCGAGAGTTTAGATCAGAGTTGTCCATCATACCTTAGCCGGCGGACTATTTTCTATACACCTTAGATCGATCTGTTCGGAACGGGATTGAGATAGGCAAAATATTGCCTGCGAATTAAACTAATGGGTTTTATTTATTTATTTGCAACGCGGTATTTTGACTTTAATAAAAAAAATTTACATTATTTCATGCAGGAAAAGTTAAATGATAATATTATTTTCTAGTTAATGGAGTGTTTCCATTTTGTGATGTATGATTGGGTAATTCAGAACACAATTTTCTATTTTCTTATAAACCGGACATATCACGTCGAATATTAATTTTGACAGCATAGATTTATGATACAAAGTTGTGCCTCCTAACATTTAAAATGTATTCTCGAGCCGTTAAAAATGTTTCGTCATGTGGTCCGCTGGTTTCAACCCTCCTAATACGAAGTAACAGTTGATCGACTTAATTTTCTTAATTGTCGGGAAATATGCAGCAAATTTCATACTTCTCTTTTCATATCAAATTTGTGACACGAGTAACAGTTTTTTATATCGATTACATTAGAAATTACAAGGGAATTTATTTCAAAGTCTTTATCCATAAGAGCCCGTGCAACTTCAAAATGGTTTTATTAAAATATTTGCCCTGTAAGGTCGAAATCTCATTAATTGAATTGATGCATAATAGCTTGTTTTTATTAAGAAACAGAACTTTTAAAATTTACCTTTAGCCCAGAAACTGTTCGTAACAGTCTTACGTAAGTTTCCCTCGCGATTTAACTACTTTGAATAAATTTGTTCTCATTTTCCTATCGGATCCCAACAGACCACAATGGGAAAGTGAAAGCAGATGTCAATTACCTTCGCATGTCGCACGTGAGCGATGTCCGCTCCACTTGGGGTTTCCGGTTGCAATGCAGCTTCGTCCTGCTCCACGAGATGCGCCCCTTCTATCATCCTCAATGGACGAATAAAATGCGATATTTAGGTTGTGCACTTCTCCAATTTCCACCCTTGATTTTTCAAGGNCTATGACCCATGGGTTCCGAACGCATCTCTACTGTCCCCATCCTGGTCCGGGGTTTGCTCCGGTTTTCCTTCGGGTAGAGGCGGATTTCTAATACAGGTTCTCTAGGCTCTGTCTAGGGGCTTGTTTTAATAATCTATAGTCCGATAATAATTAGTACATGTAAATTTTTTGCGTTAAATTACAAACATATAGACATTCTATTAGTATTATAACTCGCAGCTAACTTTTCATTTTATCTAGAATTGCTGAAACTTTTGCTGAAATTTTTGAATCCGCCTCTGCCTTAGGGTTCTTGATCGGAATTGATGGGATGGTCCCTAACTTGCTTCCGGAGTGTAAATTAGTTTATTGTCCTCCACGTGGTCATACGCAGTTTGTACTGCTTTTTGACAATAAATTTATTATTATAACTCACACTAATTCTCAGAGAAACCTGTACGTCATACATCGATCACAATAAAGTTCTGTCTTATCTACAGTGTCAAAGTCACAGAGCTACCGCTACCCGTTGAACAGGGAAACGTTTGAATTCAAGGGCACTTTTTCCCATTTTTTTGTCGATAAAAGGAAAAATAGTGGAGCGACTGTCTTGAACTTTTGTGTGCTAATACACCAAGCAATTCCCTATCTTATTCACGTAAAACATTTTCTCGCGACCCCTCAGGAAATTGATTAGAGAGATGTGGGTAGACACCCCCTCATTGGGGGTTGTTTGATGATGAGACTTAAATTTTTCTTGCAAACGTACTTTTTGTGCTTAATGTCACTAAATGCAAAGCTTTTCATCATGAATCAATCGATTTAAGTCTGAGAGCCTCGAATTTTCCAAAAGGGGTGAAATGTTGAAGGGGGTGGCTCGCAGAGGATTCCTTCCATTGATGAAAAAACACGTAAACCAAGTTCCTTGGAGAAGCTCACACAATCCTAAAATAGTTTTGGATCATCTGAAATACACCGTTTTCCGGGGGGGGGGGTGGACCATCAGATGCGGGGGAGTTTTTAATGCCAACTACTGGAATGCTTTACATTATTGAGTCTGTATACGTGAGACTAGCTCTCTCCAACATTTTGAAGTGTGATATTTTCGTTCGATTTTTTTCGAAAATTGCATTTTTCTTCACCTTAAGGATGTCCCAGCGCGATGGAGTCCAAAGTTCTCTCTGATACATTCTAAAACATAGAAATTATGGAGCGATGAAATTATTGCGCCGCCGATTTTGTGGGATTGCATTGTGGCATACTCGTATTGTTTTCCGCTTTTTTAGAAGGTTGTTATCATTATCTTTCTTTCGGAGGCTGAGAAATATGAGTGTTTCAGAATGTCAGATATATGCGGTTTTTCCTTTGGAGATCGTTCCAAACGCTCTTTTCACACTTTACAAATGTCAACTGCACTTAACTGCAAGTTGTATCAACGTTTCTCATCTTAAGTAGGAGTCGCCGCCATCTGATGCCAAGACGTCTTCATCACACCGCTTTAACCCAGATCAGCGTCGTCCCCTGATTGGACGCGAAATGGACGACCTTTCATGATCTTGTGTAATTTAGAGATCACTGTGGCGTGCTATATCATGTCTCTTAATAAAGCAATGACCTTTATGTGACCGAAAGGAACCATCCCATCAATTCCGATCATGGGTCATAAGGCAGAGGCAGATTTAACTATTCAGCACACTCCTACGAATAGAGGTAGTTCGGTACGTGTCATAATATTAACATATTACCAAACAACTTGTATTAAATAAAACACAAGAAAGTAATTTCACAAGTAAGTATTATTATCAAACTATAGATTATTCGCAAAGTATAGATGATAAATCGTGACTATTAAGTTGCACTGAATTCGAGATTCATTATTTCAATAGATGCTACCCCAGGCAAGAGCCTAGCGAGTCTTTATAATAATAAATTTATTGTCAAAACAGCAGTACAAACTGCGTATGACCACGTGGAGGACAATAAACTAATTTATATGATTATTTGAACTGAAAGAGGATTTGAGAAATAAAAATAGAAAACATGCTACCTGAGTGTAAAGCTTCTATCATTATAACAATAATCTTTAAATCTCCTAAGAATGTATATTTCACTTTATTGTCTATTATATAATTAATGTTCTCTATCATATTAATTCCATACATTCAGCTGTCCCACTTCAAACTCAGTATTACACATAGGTAAACAAACAACATTTAATATTTATAATATATAAAACAACTATTCAATATTTCTTTTCATGCACATGGATAATTCGACTGTATCTGGATGTAACTTTGTCAAACAAATTCCAGAATAAAGTTCTCTTTTTTAAGGTGTCAGGTGCAGCTCGTGGATCCAGGATATAATTTGGAGTCTTGTTAAATGAAGAAATTTTAAGAAAATTTATAATTCATTAACAATATATTCCTATGGCCCAAGGCAAATAAAATACCTGAGGAACTAACATTGTACTTTTTTGGAAAATACAATTTTTTCACTCATTGGCCAAAAAAAACCCACTGATGGCTTAAGCCCAGAAATCTGTTCCCTTTATTTGCCCATGGATTTAAGAGCTATTTTATTTACTTCTTCTTTGGGCCTTAAGTCTAAAAATATCCAAAGTGATTTTTTGAAAACAAGTAGATAAAATTTTAAAAAGTAATTTTTTAATTTGGAAAAAAAAAGGAGACGGAAAAAATGCTTTAAATCACAGTTTTATTAGCTAGTGACATTAAAAAACTACATTTGATTTTTATTTAATTTTATTTAATAGACTTACATTGTTCTATTTCATTTTACCATGTTGGGCTTTTATGGTCAGATTCACCCACAGATGTTCAAAACATAACAACGGGTTTGTTACGTTAATATTTCATTGCGTGAAATTAATTCTCTATATTTAAACCATTACTGCTTCTTCATTGAGAAAATGTTATCGAATTCTTATATCAAAATGCAGAAATTTTTCCTTATACTACATTTCAATCCTGGAAAAAACAATTGTTATACACAGCTTCATATTTTCAGTGGATGTAGTTACAAATCAGTAACAATATTGTAATCAATATCAGAGTTTACATTTCAATATTTTATTTTCCGTGAAATTTTGAAAAAATAAAATTTTGTACATATGTGTTAAAATAAAGTTTTTGGACAACGGAGACTCAGAACACAATACATGGAAAACTTTCAAGGAACCTTTTAGAAATCCTTTTACAAACTTTGAGNTTAAAATAAAGTTTTTGGACAACGGAGACTCAGAACACAATACATGGAAAACTTTCAAGGAACCTTTTAGAAATCCTTTTACAAACTTTGAGATCGTTAACAGCAATTGTAATGGCATTTAAGCAACAAAGTTTTTTAGTATCAGTTAAAACTAAAATTAATTATTTTAAAAGTAGTTAATAAAAATTTTTACTCAAATTATTAAGGGGAGGGAGCATCTGCCCCAAAATGTCAAAAACCATTTTTGTAATTGATGTGTGAGTCACCTCAAAATGGAAAAGAGACATATTTCTAGGTTAAAATAGTACAAATTAGAAAATAAACTCCATACAATCTGAAAAGATACAAATAAGCATTTAAAATAAATTTAAAAAATCACCTGTAACCCTACAGGGATTAATATTGCTTTTGAAGTCTAATTTTAGGGATATTGTTTTCAGAGCATATTGATGCAAATTTGGAGTGGGAGAGATGAAATACAATTATTTATTGATTATATTGTATCATATGATTATATGTTAACAATTATGAATGAAATTATGTGGTTGCATTTAAAGCCAAAATTTCTCCGAAACTCTTATAAGGAATGCCTTATGTGAGTAAACCATGCAAAAAAGATTTTTATAATTTCCTTTTGAAATTAAAATGTAAATACTCTTTATAAGAAACGAACAAAGATCTGAAGTACCAAGCATTTTCATTTTTTTTTAAATCTATGTTTGTATGTATTTTATTTGTACATAAAAGTACTTTATTTTGAAAGTCAAGTGATGAAGTCTATTTAAATGTTATGTTGCGCACAAGTACAGTTAAAAACGGAACAAAGCTAATTCCGCGTCACATAGTTCAACATATATCAACAGACTAAAAAACAGAATGCAAAGTAAACCTGCTTGTTAGCATATTAAAGTGCTTTACGAAAGTACTAAGACAAAAAAAATGTTTTTATAAAAAACTTCCGCCTCTATCCGAAGGAAAACCGGAGAAAAATCCGGGCCAGGATGATTTTTCTTTATTATTGTTCATATTGTTGTTATACACAATTAGAATAATAATAATAATAAATAAAGAGAACAATTATACTTCTTGGTGATTTGACTAACGTGGAGTGATGGTTCCACCTTACACGCTCTTTACCTCGTTTGTGCGTTTTTCTGCATCCGCTTACGCAGCAAAGGAACTAAAATTAATTGCGTATTAATGTGTACGATGATGATTTTCCTCGGCACACTTATGTCTATCTGTTCAGTAGTCTCCGGGGAGGGGGGTTGTCTTGTCCCGTTCGTCAGGACAGGCGCCTCAGGCATGAAGATCGTCGATGAAAGAGCTTCAGGTCAGGTTACATGGGCACTCAACGAGTTCATACGATCTCTGGAGTCGCAAGCTGTCGGAAGCTGTCGGAAGCTGTCGGAAGCGATTGAAGCCATTGTTTGACTTAGCGACGTGGATATCCACGGGTTTTTTCTTACATTGCTGCATCAGCGTGGGAGAAGCACAATTTTTTTTTTCTGGTTATTGTGTTCTTATCTGGAAATCCTATTCTTTACAATACAGCAAATATGAACAAATTAAAGTGGAATACTTCAGTGAAAATACTTCTTAGTTCATCAGAACGGTTCCAGATATGAATGATAATATGGTTATAAATTATGTGAAGCATTTATGGAATTTCTCAGTGTCAAATGAATTCTTGTATTTCATTTTCCATTCATTTATGTCGATAATTTTTTTAAGGCGATTTAAATCGAAATACACAATACATATATATGTTTCAGTATGATACTATGAATCATAATTTTATTTTGAAAGACCAGTCACATTTAGATATAATTAATATCCATTTCAATAGCATTAACAAATATTTTAGGAATTTTAGTGTTTTTAATGGAAATCTCAATTTCTAATAGTGATAATATTTTATTTAATACTCAGAAAAACAAATCATTATCATAAACTACAATTTGGATTCAGATGATATAAATCTCAAGATTTATATCATCTCGTGCTTTAAAACAAATGACAAATTCTGCAACACTGACGCGCCTTGAAAATGTTGTTTCGTAGAGAAGAGATTCTGCGAAATAAATAATCAAAGACATACAACCTTCAAAGGAGGAGTCGAGTATATTTTGTGAGTTTTTAATCGTAAAATACATATAATTTGTCCGTAAAAGGTCTTAAGTCTTTTATTATTTATTTAATTTGATTATATAATGAACGTTAATTGTAGTAGAATTCTGCAAAATAGTTTGTGTTGTTATTATCTCCGCTTAATGTTACCTATAACTCTAGTTTATATTCTGATGTGTAATCCGTCTAAAATCTTTAAGAAAATAACACTTTGTCACTGTGCTAATTGTGCAGGTATTAATTCAAGTTCGGTGCTGGAAAGTGAATGTCCTATGGAAGAAATTGGTGCATGTGCTCTGTAATGAGGTCATCTCCTTCGTATTGTGAACACGTGCAGGCGTCAAACGCCGGAAACGTCGGTCATATTCGGACTCGAATCACACGCTCGTTGGCGAGAGACTGCGATGCTCATTGTTATGGGATGAGGAGCTCTGGGTGGTGGATATGGGACTAATGAGATGAGGGATACAGGTTGTGTGCACGTGATTGGTGGCGAATACGAATCCAACCTATTTACCTAACGAAGGTGTTTCTTATTAAACAAAATACATAAGCAAACAAATCGCTGATGGGTTGCGTTATCGTATCGATGTAGAAGGAAAAAGAATATGAAATAAAACTTTGAGGAAATGTTTTCCGGGATATTTTAAATAAATAATAAATTTAGTGTCAAAAAAGCAGTTACAAACTGCGTATGGCCACGTGAAGGATAATAAACTAATTTACTCTCCAGAAGAAAGCAAGGGACCATCCATCAATTCCGATCAAGGGGCCCGAGGATTTAAAAAGTTTATTAAATAAATATTTTACTACCATTTATATAAAAGAATCTCTAATATACAAATTCGGTTTTTCCGTTTTTTGTGGAGATAAGATCAGCAAGATTTATATTCTATTTCAAAATATATATTTATTAATAAATCTAAAGATAAATAG
>NNCF01125778.1:113733-143755 GCA_002313205.1 Laupala kohalensis | reverse complement strand
TTTTTATCTTATCTAGGAACTTTTGCTGAATTTTTTGAATCCGCCTCTGCCTTAGGGCCCTTGATCGGAATTGATGGAATACGTCCCTTGCTTGCTTCCGGAGAGTAAATTAGTTTATTGTCCTCCACGTGGTCATACGCAGTCTGTACTGTTTTTTGACAATAAATTTATTAATCGCTTTAAACATATTTATTCTCACAACTTCGCATAGAACACTCATTAACAACGATTTTGCAAATTCTAGTACAATATTATCTTCCACATTAAACTGTTTGCACTGCCTTATAGACCGATCTAAAAAAGGTGCCAAAGAGATGCGTACCCTTTTTTGCGTAATACCTTTTCGCCGGATCTCCACGACGTAAAGAAACGCGGTTTAGCAATCCTTGCGCAGAATTAAGAGAACAATCAAAATGTTTATTCATATTTTCAAAATTTTGGATTTTAAGTAACCGGAAGTGGAGCGTGCTGCGTAAATGAAGTCGGTACGAGCAGTCCAGAAATAGGCTTCTATTCCCAAAGTCAAATAGTTTGGATGCATCTTGTTCGTGAGTTATCGAGAGAAAAACATTATTAACATGCATACACCAATGTCTCTCATATGACATTGAACACCAACAAAATTTGAAAGGGATCTCCTGGAGCCAATTCATAAAGATTCGAAAAGATCTGAAAACTTTTTTGCCAGCCGATTACAATACTTCCCTTCTACATTCTGTGTAATAGGAAAGTAAAAAGACCGAATTCCCCCTCGTCATCGCGCTATTTGAACAGAAAACGCGTCGTGAAAGCGTTCGACTGTTATGTAGATAGTGAGCTGGAATGACGTGTCAGTTGAATACCGTCGGAGCCAAGGAGACCGCATCCCGTTAGGTGTTTGAGGTGACTACGCGGCGCTTCGTGTCGCTGGGGACGGGCGAAGACGGTTGGGCGACCCAGTTAGTCCGTCGCCCGCCGCCGCCGCCGCCGCCGAAACCAAGCGGGAGGATCCCAGGAGCTACCGTTCTCAACGCACGGTGCTCCGAAAGCGACATGTTCTCGAACAAAATTATACTCGAAATCGTGTTTCTTTGCTTCGAGAAAATTTAACTCGAAGAAGAAGAAAATGGCGTGGTGCCTAGCGTACTCGCCTTCTACCTCTGGTGACGCTGGTTCAAACCCTGTCTGATCCAAGTAGAAATCGCGATGGAGGACGAAGCGGTGTTCGCGGAAGGTTTTCTCGGGGCACTCCCGTTTCCCCTGCCATTCATCGTCATTCACCCGCCTCGGGGAGGCGCGACAGGAAGGGCATCCGGCACCCTGGTAACTCCCCTGCCACATTAAAGAGAGAAACACTAGGGAAAAGGAGTAAAGGAAAGGGAGTATAGTGACGGTATGATCAATAGTTATTCCCCCACGGTGCCTTAAGATCTTCGAAGCAAATCAAGACCTAGTTTTCCGAACTATTTCAAATGAGAATCTAATGTGGACCTCTTGTCCCTTCGTGAGAACTGTTGCTAGAGATAAGGAATGTGTGAGCAGAGCAAAAGTATATCTTCTTTGTCTTCGCGGCCGTGTGTAATTAACGACGGGCACGACGATAACAGATGATGGATCTTCAATACTCGATTCATGAAATAAACTTCACTGAATGTGATTTTGTGTCGTTTAAGGATGTCCTTGTTTTTACCTTTTTATTTTAATGTATTACAATGTATTAAATTAATCTATTGCTACGAAATATAATACGGAAAAGAGGCCATTCCCGTATTATGCCATGCAATTAGGGTTACACGGATATGTCGAGATTGAATAAAATATCGCAAAAAATTGTCATATGCGTGAAAGAAAATGTTTTGTAAACGAAAATATTCTATTTATGCCATTTAATTAATCAATTAACTGAATCTTTGACATTTCTACATCCATCGTTATACATGTTTATTGTATTGTACGAAATAATAAATCAGGCTTCTGGAATTCTGATTTTGATACGTCATTGGAAAAGGGGGCCCGAGTTTCTCGTTCAACTGTGGTCAATCCTCTCCGCATTTTCAATCGTTGGCGATCTAAGCGTTGAACCTGGCGTGTGTCAAGTAGTGTCTACTTAGAAACAATACACGTTTGCGCGAAATGATTTTAATTATTACATTTTAATTACTTTTTCAAACCCAAACAAAATTTATGTTGGAGAGAACTGCAACCAATTTTGAGTTCATTAGGGACCAGACCGTAGATAGGATTACAAGTTGGCTAAAGCACCCGGAATGGTCCTCAGTTTGTTTTCTCAGTAGTAGATATAGTAAATACGCTCCCATTAAAACTAATTTTGTGATGATATTGTAAATTTTTTTAAAGTGGTTAGGCGGAAGAGCAGACCTCGGTCTGAGTCTCCCCACTAATAAAGTCATTTATTTATTTATTATACAGAAAATAATAAAGTTTAAAACTTTAATGAATGTTCCAGACATTAAACAAATTAGAAGTATCTCGAGAAACGTTAGTCATTCCCTTGAAGTTAACGGGGCCAGAGAGATCTATACATATCAATTCAAACTGTCTCCCGACAAGCCTCAAAGGTGCCCTTGGAGTTCACGGAGGGTAGAACTCCTCGGCACCAGGAGGAGGAGACGTGTTCAGCATCTCTCTCCGGCCTGTTTGACCCCAGAATAAACCTGGTACTTATTTTACAGCTAGCCGAGTCAGTCTGGATGAGTAGGTCTGATGAACAATTCTGTACTTCACTTGCCAGCATCTCAGCGTTCTACTCACTGAGCCACGCTGACTCCATTGTTCGTACAACACTGTACGAAATAGTTTTTTGCTGAAATGTGTTACACCATTATTTGTTAGTTATTAAAATGATACATTTCGATATATGCATGATGAGTCAATAAGAGAGAGCACTTGAAAGATCTTCTTAAAGAATAAAGATATCGATAAGTTGTTTCGAAGTAGCTCTGACAAAATGAATAATTCCATTTTAAGTGACAACACTATAGCTTAAATGCTAAAAATGATTGAAATACAGACCATGATCTTGTCCAATGTATTCACACAAATGTATTGTTTTCTTGAGGATTGGTCAATAATTACACATTCTTACAACTCCAACGATTCTGACGTCGTGGTTGGTGATGGTTATATATAGCAAAATATATTGCCCAAACTTAGGCGTTGTAAACGTGTTTCATTGACCAATCCTTAATAAAACAATACATTTGTTTGAAATATTGAAACATGTGAAATTTTTGGTCTCAAGTTGTGAAAACACTTTGATATCTTTATTAGTTTAGGAGATATTTGAGTGTTCCCATTTATTGAACTGAATTTTGTCACGTATTTTTAAAAAATTGCATCAGTTTAATTGTTGACCTCTAAAATTGTGACATCGGACCTTTGTCCGCTTGTGACGTCTCGTACAGTGGGTTTGACGTCTTGTAGGAGTACATGACTGGCAAAGAAAAAACCCGTACGAGACAACCGCTCCCAAAACGACCGAATGGAGACTCGAGGAACGCATGTTTGCGATGGCGTAATTGGTGGTGTGTGGGAGGGGGGAAGAGGGGGGAAGTCCAAGCCAGTGGTTCAGTGGGTTAGGGTGCTAACTTGCAGTTAGTCGAGTGGTTGTGGGGCAAACGTATATTTGCGTCCGTTCCTTTCACCCTCCGTGAGACGCATTCCGTCATCTGCTGTGGAGTAAAAATATCACACGACTCGATTCTCGTGGATGATCAAATCAGTGCATACTCGATTCTTTTGCATGAACAAGATTTTAAAATACTGGTGTCTACATCACCTATATCCCCCATTTTTGTATGAATTTCTATCTTTTATGAAGTTCAAATCTTTCCATTGTACTGAAAGGTAGAATCATTATGATATCATTCTTAATATATGTAGAACGTATGTGATACTTTTTTTCATTTATTGTTTTAAGTCATGTCTACATTCAGAGAAATTCCTTGACATTGCATCTTTGGTCCATTGTCTCTTTTCCTTTCACTTCTGGTATATTTTCTTACAGCATGTTTAGTATATTTATCTCAAAATTAATTCCATGTGCTCCGTATATTCTGGAATCTACTCCCACATTATCATTTTTGGAGAACGTACTTGAGCAAGAAACATATAGTTCACTATTCAAATTGATCTTACATTCGTGTTATCGGAAGAGTACAGTGCTGGCAGAAGTCAAAGCGATTGACGTACAGCGATCTTTGGTAGGTAACAACCGATAGTCGAATTCTTGCTAATCACGTCGGCATCACGGGAGGGATTTTTCTGTTGTCACTTTGTTAGCGAGTGGATTTCCAACGTATTGGACCTGAGAGACTTAAAGGAACCTTCAGGGTTAAACATGACTGAATTGTGTTCGTGCAGAAGATAAGAACCTTTACGTCAGATGTAATAATTTACTTAAAGATAAAATACAAGAATTTTGTGGTCGGTTTCTTTCTGTTTCTTGCTCCTGAAATCTTTCAGTTACGTGATTGGTTTGCGCTATTCTTATTATCTCTTTACTCCTTATAACAATGATCCACACGTATGAACAACATGTTGTGTTCAAAGAGAACTGAAGTACTTCCTTCTTCTTTTTCTGACGTTACTTGCCGTGTGTTCTCGTCAAGTGCAACCAGCACCCTTCCTTGCCACAGCGTCATGAAGGTGTCACAGTGGAAAGTAGGAACCAAGATCCATCCTGCCTCTTGCGATACGTGCGCCCCGAAGGGGTCATTCTCCGAAAAATTGACGTTTTGCACGATGAACCTGAAGTGATTTCCGGATATCTGAATTTCGCATGAAACGGACAAAAAAATATTAGTCTTCCAAATTGTTTCATTTGTGGGGTTTCATTATACTACTACTATTTTCATTAACACGAATGTTAAGTCATTTTTCTCTGCGATACCTTCTTGATTTCCAAACTTTCAAAGGCCCCACGCGCTTTAGGGTTTATTTCAAGGGCAGTTATTGAGATAAAAAACTAATTATAAATAAAATATATAGTGATTTTTTATAGGAAATTGACTGCTCTTTTCATTAATGGTTTTATTTTTGAAGTTTCTCTTTTTATTCGTATAAAAAAAAGGAAATCAATAATTACGATTGGAAAATAATGAAAATTTTTAACATCTTAGACCATTTTATTTTATTTTTTGACATTTTTGAAATTCTTTTGAATTTCCTTAAATGGCTTAAAGTATGTAGATAATATATACGAAGTTTCGTAGTTGAATGTGAATTTATTTGGGAGAGAGAACACGAAGTGAGACTTGTCGCACTATACCACGCACTCATTACCCGTTTAAGCCACAGTGGCACAGTGTACGTTACGCTACGCATCAGTGCACTAAGCCACAGTGTACATCGATTGAATTGGGAGTGAATCCGGCTGAGTGACGATGAGGTAACGAACAGTCATTTTTATAGAGTGATCTAAGTTGTATACCCGCAATTACGCCGTAACGACAAACTTAAGTTCTATACATAAAACAATTCTTTAACTTTTTCGAAATACATCATTTTAAGAGGCAGGAGGTTGAGTTAGTTTGTAAAGTGACTTGAGTAAGCAGCGGAGTTGGAGTGAATTTAATTAGTAAAATTTCATGTTTTCAAATCACAATATTCAAGCTCGAACACAAGATTAAACTCCTCTATTTCTGATGTTTGCAGACTACAAATACCATCTACGTTCCTTTCAAGCAGCAAGTGATATAGGGACAGAATTCAACTTTACATTGTTACATATCAAGTATTGCGGCTTCATTTATTCATAATCTGGAAACAATGGAATATAGAATCTCCAATTGAATTGACGTCATTCATGGAAAATATTCCGCGCGCAATATGACGGCTATTCAATTCTATAAGAATAGAACCTCATTACAACGAACTAATAGAAGCTAAACGTAGTCCGTGTTAATGATGAGTGAGTCTGTGTAGAGATTTCACAATCATACTTCTGTAGGTTATACTACTAGTCATATAAAAGTAGGAAACCATAGGCTGTGGCGAGGGGACTAAGAGGGCTATAGCCCTCCCCATCTCCCCCCCCCATTGGACCTGAGCTCTCAACAGATAAAATTGAAGTTGATAAATCGCACACTTTGTAAAAGTGTTACCAGATTATTAATTGTTATTAGTTATAATTGTCATTGTTATTAAAATACCAAATTAATAATACTATATTAATGAAATTAACAATACCAGATTAATAATATTAATAAATAATTGTTAGTTATTAGTAATACCATATGGTCAATTATTTATTTGATGCATTTCATTTAAAGATAATATTTATAAAATTTGTGTTGTACAACAATTTTAAACAGAAATACTCTCCGGTTAGCCCCCCACCCCTCCCGATTTATTACGGTCTAGATCCTCCATTGACCATAGGTCACCTTTACAAACAAAATCTCGATGGGGAAAGAATGGTGTACTTTTATCATGTATCCATGGCCCCATGAACTATTCAAGTGCCACGATATCTATTGGAAATTTTTACGATGCACCAATCACGCAGTCACGCTTTTCGTTATGTAATCTGCATTAATTATTTTTTATTTGACTTTGTAGCCATTCTTTAACTGTGACTAGTACCTCACATCATTCGGTGGCATCTTCGCGTACATATAGCTCTTTCAACTCTGTTACGTCGTCTTTAGAAACGACGGTTGCCTCACACTAACCTCACAAAAAACGTAGAGCGGTATACGAGATTGCAGTTTCTCTAAAAGTTGAAGGTTTATTTCGTTCAAGTTGTCATGGACAGCCATATAGTGACCTCTGATAGTGCCGTGATACCTAAGGTCCTTATTAAGGGGAATTGTTAAATGATTCATTGTTTGTATTTATACGCGTTTCATATTAATCATTGTTTTTAGTACGAAAAACTTCATTTATTCTCTATAATGTTTTGCTGGGGTTTTCTTGAGTGTCTGGAATAAATTAATAGGATTTACATTAATTCAAAAGGAAATACCCGTATTTGTCTTAACGTTGCTTTCTGATTTCGCTAATTAATTACTTCACTTCATAATAACTGGTAGGAACAAATGCTCGAGACTCGAGTAATTTTTTATTATTTAATTTTTATTTTAAATTTAGTATTTTTCATCCTCAATCAACACAATTTTTCGTATTTCATACATCAAAATTAAAAATAAAACTCTTTTTGTTATAGCAGGAAAAAAGAATTTGTCGAAACAATTTTTTTATGATTTATTTTCTGCTATGTTTTCTTTCTGATTATAACAGATGGAGGTGCTAAAGTGTTCGTAATGTGACGACGCATTTCAGGTAAAAATAAAGTGAATAACATTTCGTCCGAGAATGAACATAAATTCTTAATATTAATTCAAATTTTGTACAAAGTAGTTTAGAGTTTAAGAAATGATTCTACTAATTAGGATGGAGGCGGAGGGGACATGCAGATCCGGGATTCAATGCCAGGGCATAAGGTTTCATGGGAAACGAATGCCTCAATCGGATCAGTTTCTCTTTCAACTCTTCAAATGCTTCCCAAGCTGCAGAGCTCATTCCATGGAACGTTCATTTTCTATTAAAGCAGTTTATCATTTCCTACAATATTAAAATATTTTTATAAAAAGTTTATTACAAGATTTTTGTGCGATTTGAACAAGATTATTAGACCGGAAACTGGTTGACTCAACACTTCAATTAACTCAGGTTTCAACGTTCTTACCTTAGGTGAGTAATTCATAAGATATTGTTAAACCTCTCACTTGAAGCCTATGACTTAATATCTTAATTTTTAAATAGTACCAAAGAAATCAGTGTTTTTCACTTGTAAATGTTTATCTGTTCAACATTATGGAA
This sequence comes from Laupala kohalensis, assembly GCA_002313205.1. Classification (NCBI taxonomy): domain Eukaryota; kingdom Metazoa; phylum Arthropoda; class Insecta; order Orthoptera; family Trigonidiidae; genus Laupala; species Laupala kohalensis. The sequence continues at coordinate 135,931 of NNCF01125778.1, read as the reverse complement.
AATAATTAAATATGAATAGATCGTATTGGTTCAGTGAATACTGTTTACTTCTTCCCTATTAAGCAATGCAATGATTGTTCTCTGGAAATTTGATTTGTTTCAACATTTGTTTGTTTATGCGCGAATTCATTGTTTTACATTCTGCACTGCATTATAATACATTTTCCTGTGCCACCTACTGAAGAAGGTACTGATTTTTCATGTTCAAAGACATGTTATAGGCAAAGTGTAATTATCTGACGTCATCTGGAAGGTCTTGAAATACAAATACGAAAAGTTCTGTAAATTTTCCCAACCTGGCTAACCTCTCACTGGCATTAGCTGAACTTGTGACAATTATATTTCTTATTAAGTTTTTATATTTTTTTATATTTATTTTCTCAAATTTGTGATATTATATCGTACTTATTTTCTTTCTCAGTTCTCTCGCATATTTGTTCTAATCGTGAATGTTAAACACAGAATACATTCAAAAACTCTTCTCTCATGGGAATAATAGTTAGCTCTTCCGGTGGTTTTCTAACTTTTGAGACGCGTTAAACCTTTGTTCTACATATTATTTCCCTGGTACAAAAAACAGTGAAATTGTAATCATGTTTATTCCTAGATTCATTTTCACATAGTACTCTTAACTATAAATGTAAAATGGATGAAATGGAGAAATAAAGATAAAAAATTAGAGGTTGTGTGGATGGTTTAATTGTTAGAAAAAATATATTGATTGAGACTTACTTGACTGTATACCGAGGCTCGGCAATGGATACTCATGTGCCATTCCAAGAAGTAGGAAAGGAAACTCATGTGTCAGCTTGAGTAGCGCTACCTGATGGCTCCTACGGTCGTAGAATACGGGCGCTCGGGATCTATCTACTGGTATTATGTGATAATTGTGTATATGTGTGCATGAGACGTAAAGTGTTAAGTGCTTTCGTGCAATATTGAGCATAGAGTTTTCATTTGTATTCTTTAAGTCACCGAAATGTTAGTGAAGGGTACGATTTCTGCATGTATTATTTTTTTGATGAAATCCAACACAGAAACGATGAACTGTCAAATTATGGAAAATTAGTAATATGTAATTATATCAACGAATTTGAACGAAAATTTTTGTAATTTATTTTATATGATCTATAGATCGACAATAAAGAGAGCCCAAAGTGTGGAAATTATATTTAGAAATTCACTTTCAAACACTGCCAAGCTATGTGTCACTTCTTTAGACAATCATTTATTCACTGCTTTACGTTATCCATTCACCTTCACTTAAATATTTAAAAAAAGTTAAAAAAAGCAAGCAAGTCATTCATCACTATTACTTTATTGACTAATTTACTTTTTAAAACTTTTTAAATTAATTTTTTAAAAATATTTAAGTGAAGGTGAAGTGTTAACGAAAAGCAGTGAATAAATGATTGTCTAAAAAAGTGATATAGCTTGGCAGTGTCTGAAAGTGAACTTCTATAATAGACAATCAGATATTTTTTTGTGGGGCTTGCTATAGATTGCAATAGGTTCCATTGTTTAAAAATTGTTAATATGAATTTGCACATAATGCGATTAAAATATGATTTGTTTAAAGATCGTAAAATGACTAATATAGACAAAAACTATAAAGTTTATTACTATGTTAATGTTCGTTCTATACGGTGTTGAATAAATATGTTTTCTCCACATCTTCATAAATGTAACTTTTTTTTGTGGGGCTTTACGGCTCGTCGACATCGAGGTCATTACAGCCCTAAAATTCTGTACAGGTAGGGAAAATGCAGTTACGCACTAGGGAGAGCCAACATGACTCTCCCCGCGTGTGGGACTCGTCGAATGACTCAACCATACCCACTAAAAACCCTCCTGAATTACAACTCAAAACTCAAATATCAACATATCTAAAAAACATTACATATATCATTTAAAAAGGAAGAAAGAGGAAAATGAAAGATACCCTAACCTTAATAGCGTCGGGATCGAAAAGAATAAGAGGTGACCAAGGAAGGTCAGGAAAGAGAAAGGAAGGAGCCTTGCACAAGTAAGTGGAAGTAATGTCAGACTCAGGTCGGGGCCTCGTGTTTGCCAAACAATCAGAGAAACCTCAAGTATATATTTATATTTAGAAAGACAAATACAGCTATACAAAACGGCTACCGTGCCATTTTTGTTAAAACCGAATTGTTTTTGAAATATTAGCGCCTAAAATATTCAAATCTGGTGAGAAAGATAAAATTGCGTGTTTTATTTGTACAGCGAAGTAAGTTTTCAATAAACGTCATATAAGTTTTGTAAATTTCTTGTAGTAGAGCTATTAAACATTTCACACAACTCAGATGAATTTAATCAATGTCTGCAGAATTCTGGGTGACTTAGAAATTCCTTAGACAAAGAGCTCATTCAGCACGAAGTTAAATAGTGTTATAATCAAATAAAGATTTGGTCTTGAAATTTCCATCAATCTTAGAAATTTGATTACTTGTTTTGACCCCAAGTCAAAATTTACCGAAATAAATATTTTATCTTCAATATATGATAGGGGGAGTAAGTTAATCTTCCAATGCTTTTACAAAATTTTTAACTAATTAAAAAAGAGATATTTGGAAAGTAAAGGGTCCCTAGTTTTTTTATCATCACCTGATGATAAATTTTGGACTCTGTAGTGTGATAAAATTTCTAAGTTACCATGATCATTGTAATGTGTTAGATTAGGTAAATCAAATGTAAATAGCATTCTGTATGATAATATGAACGTTTAGTTTTATTTAGCCAGATTGACCTGAACAATATGGCAGATACTCCTTTTCCTCATCGGCTAGATGTTAGCTAGTTTCACACTTTAATATTTAGCATTAAAAAATGTGAACAGGACATCAGAACAGTTACGAATAGTATAATAATACGCAATGGAGCGTCATGTAACTCACGTACAATTTCTTTCGAGTATTGTTCATAGCAGCATGATCAGAAGTGTCAGAGCGGTCATTTGTCAGGACTGAAGTAGTTGAGTAGCAGTCTTTTCAAATAGCTTCTTTTCTTGATGTAAGGTTTAAATGCTGTTAACTCGGAAGCGAAGAGGTGAAAGATGAAATCATACGCCATTTTCTATACATTTTCGATCGATCGGGCCAGCACGGGTTTTGCGTAATGGTGCCCAACGAATGAAACAAAAGTCACATTTATTTATTTGTTACGCGATATTTTGATTATCATCGAGATTTATATTATTTCGAGCTGGAAAAATGAAATAGTACATTTTTATATTTTTTATATTTAGTATTTTTAGTATATAATAAATAGTATTTTTAATATTTAGTTGTATTATGGTCAAGTGTTTTCATATTATGATGTACCACGAGGTATACTCAAGTTATCGAGAGTTTGAACACCGAAAGAACAAAGATGACGGACTCGAATGGTGTTTCAGGGCAGCCACCACCAATATTTTAGAACAAAAACCCCGACTCTCATTAAGATTTGGACTGCCTCAGATTGTCGTTTGATATTAAAACCATCGTTTGGTAGCACTTTCACATACCTTACGGTTGTACCAACGCTATGGAAACAACACAGAGACTACCGTAAAATGAATTTCGTTGAAAGTAGATTAAAAATTTAAGAATTCTTGGATAATTTATGCAATGTATTTTATTAATAGGAATATTAATTTTGTGTTACTCTACAAAGGATAAAAAACGAGTATTTTAAGGATAGGTTCTGCTAGAGGTATTTTTTCAGGTTTGGTGGTAGTGAATACAACGTATATGATGAAAATATCACTAAGTCGAGTAGAATACGACATAGGGGGAATCAATTGAGTAGGTTGGCAGTTCTCCCGAATTTGGTAACTTTTCGTACAGCAGCTAGACTTCATGTCCGAACAATTTTCTATTTTCTCTTAACGAATAAACCACGTCAAATCTGAAATATGAAGTTGTGGTTCCCAGCGTTTGATAAAACTTTTGATGCTAAATGTACTAGAACATGCGGGCCGTAAGCAAAGTTAGACAGTTGGACAGCGCTGCTCTCAAGGACGATAATTCGTTTGATTTGTTCCGACCGTTTGCGCAGAAAAAGGTACAGGAACATTCTGGGATATTTGCGTATTGATGTTAATGATGTTTACATGCTGAAAAATTCCTCAGTTCCACGTACCACCTCTGAATTCATCGTGAATAAGAATGAATCAGAGACGTGACTGAAGTTTCCTGAAGTGCAACCGTTTTTCTCCGACAATAATTGCTTCTCACCTTTCTTGTCCGTGACCTTGGAAACACGCTGCAACCACGCGCCGCCGTGTCAAAGCAGACGTATACTACGATTCATGTAAAAGTGGGACATAATTATGCTGAATATAATTATTCTGAATATAATTATGTTGAATATAATTATGCTTATTTGCGTCCATTATGTGCGACTAAGAACCTAAAAGCGGACAGATTCGGGTGTTCGGGTATTTGCGTATTTGCCACAATAGAGCAACTATGTGTTGCATAGCCTTGCCACCATATGTATTGGAATTTTTGTTGTGAACCAATCACATAACCATGCTATTAACTACGTAACTTGCATTATTTTTTTCAGCAAATTCTGATAAAAAATTTTGCTTGAACTTGTAACGAATATTTTTTGGGGACTTGCTCCTCGCATCGTTCGGTATCATCTTAGCTCTCTTTGTTTTTCCGTTTATTATTAACATGAGATTTAAAAAAATCGAACTTTACCAAACAGCAGTTGATTTCAAAAACCGTAGAGCTAGCTGTTCTGGAGATGGTAGTTTTCCAATGCGTCTGAGATTCATATCGTTGAAGTTGGCATTTCAGTGGAAATTTACTTCTCTACTTTTACACGAATGTCGCTATACCGTGTGGCGAGAATAATGATGTAATTATACGGCTATTGTACAGGACGTTAGGTCACTGCTTTCAGTCCCTGTTCCCTCTTGGTTTTTACCAGTCAGTGTTCACCACTATGGAGAAATAATTTACCAACGCTGGGTATATTACAACTACACTATTAACTCCATCTTGTTGTATCCGGTTCTCCTTTAAACGAGTTTTTGTATCGAAATGCAATTCGTATTTTAAGTTTTAGTAACGGTAAGAAAACCTTTATATTCAATCGTTTTTGTACGTGACTCTTGTCGCGATAAATTAACGTTCGCTCGAAATACTTTTGTGTGGATAAGTTTGTGGTCCCAGAAGCGGGTGTTATGACGACACGGGACACCATACATTTAAATGTTTTATACTTTGTTCTTGCATCTACAAAGTTTACACATCTAGGAAGAAAGGAGACCTAAATTATTCGGACATTACTATGTGGAAATTATTTTTTATGTATAAATAATAAATACTCTGTAGGAGTGCTCTCGCGTATCTCCAAGAGACCACAGGTTCGATTCCAGACACTGTCACAAAATTTGCATCTTGTCACCTTAATGTCTCAATTCATGTAGCAGAGATGGAAAAGTGAACCCTCTGGGGCTTACCACCGCAGTTGTATTACTTGGATACGGTAATCTACATTATTGTATCTAGACGCTCCTTATCCCCCAACTTTTCACGATATGTCAAGATATGAAACACACTTAGAATTCGGCCTCACGAGCGTTTGCTATATTTGTCCATATTTGGCGGAAACGAATACATGTAATAAAATAAGTTGATGTCGTGAGGCGGTTTCAAATGTCCCGCGCATCAGAAGCGCTTGCATAACCGATACAGAACTTCTGACTGAATGCGGGCTACAATATAAATACGCGAGACATTAGCGCTCGCGAGAGAGAGTGACTTTCACGGTCTCTGCCGAATTCTTCCTACCTCGTTTCCTTTCGGCCTCAATTGACATCAACTGTCTCAGTCGAATCTACTTTCTTACACTATCTTTACCCAAGTCACAACTTCACAATATTGCACAAGACTCGCCATGCGCTCCGTCAGTATTGCTGTCTCGTAGCCGGACGCTCCAGCCACCGCTCGTTGCATTCTGGGTGAGTTGGATAATAAAAACTATATCTGTCAATGGTGAGAATTAGACTGTTATTGCTCCATTTCTCCTGTCGCTAGTTCTATAAGATAATACTCCCACCTCCTTTCTAGCCAGATCCCCTTCAACTCGGACGACACAGGTCCTCCCCCTCTAACGTGGGAAGCCGCCGTCGCCCGGACACTAAATTTCTTATGGTGTCTCATGTTTATGTGTTAATGTAGTTATCTTAGTAATATAACGTAAACTACTGAACTTACCGCGTCAGGGAGACAGTGACGAACCTACACCTCATGAGGCCCGGGGGGGCATCTACACTAAAGCTTATGGAGTGTTCGTATGCGTAATGGTACATAACCAACGCTCCTAAAAATTAAATGAATTGAACATTTAGTTTTATTTATTAATATGGTTAACATTGATTAAAAAATGGTCAGCTTATATTTATATTCAAATTTACGATTTGCATGGTATTTGGTTTGGGTTTACGAATACGTACATACATATTGACATACAATAAAATAAGTTTAGTTTCTTGTTACGTCTCGTGTCTTTGTGTTAATGTAGTTATCTTAGTAATGTGACGTATTAAACGTGCCGTGTGAGGGAGAGGCAGCCATCTTCTTCCGCGTGTAACAATATTATTGGATCCGATATAATTGGTTGTGACTGTGTGGAGAGATGTAATCAAATAAACAGTGCGCGATGACAGTGTTTGTAAACAAATGGATTCAGCTGAAAGTTGCGTTTGTGTATCGCACCACAGGGCAACAAGTATTGCCTCCAAACAAAATTATTTACTTTATTTAACAGGTTATCTTGCAAATAATTTACATGTCTCCTGATACTTTTGAACTAATCGACCAATCGAGTTTTACCTTAAAGTACAATGCGTGTTATTCTACGGAAATTGGGAAATACATGTCCGAAACGCCCTATCCATGTTTGTATTGTCTCAGTTTCTTTTAATTTTTTTGCTAGTACGCGTATTGACATATTCAAATGAATATATCAAATGATATAGACAAATGAATTAGGTCATTTAATATATTAAGACTCAATGTACGAACAATGCAAAGTTACCAACTTACTGAATTATTAGTTTCGTATTTAATTCTCATCCGAAAGAATATTTTATTATTTAAGCTGTCAACAACATTATGTTGATTATTTTTGAATATTTATTGTGTGTGTATATCTATTATTCAAAGATAGTTTTAAATGGTAGCTTTCTGTTGCAATTGCCTTCCAGCGGCCTTCATCCTCGAAATGTGTGTATGTGAATACAAGTACTCGTATTTTATATTGTACGACTCGCCTTGCTCGCTGGGAGTTACACCCCCAGTCCCCCATATGACGGACTGCGCCCGTCCAGAGGATAAAATCTTATTGCCAAGTTAAAACGATTCACTGTGTAGACCATCGAACGCGTAGTGCATCCGGTGACACTTCATTTAAAAGCAGAAAATAGGTTTTGGCGGCACTGTATAATACCAATAAAAATTTACAGCAAAATGACTGATTTATTGTATATATTTACTATCATGAATTATTTTCAAATAATAATATGTATTCCGCAGATCTGTTTGTCGTAAACATTCTAATACAGAGTTTACTTATTGCTCAACGTCTAGACTGACATCTATGACTTCTTTTCAAGTGCACATATTTCAAATGATTTTTTAAAAATTGGGCTGTTAATGAACAATATCCCCAAACTATTTCTTTTTCTTCTTCAGACCTTCCACGCTGTTTGGCCCTGTGACAATAGTTGTGCTGTTTACGTCTGTAATTAATAAATTATTAACTTCTTATAATGTGAAGAGTGGTTTCCTGGATAGCATGAGGTTGCAGTCTAGATAATTTCATTCCTGGCGCGTTTCTAGGATACTGTACTATTTATGTATCACCTGAAGAAGTCGCAAACCAGTGACGAAACGATGTGATTCAGTTATATTTTCTTGAGTTAATTTTTAAATCTTATCTATATTTATAAATGAAATAATAGGAAATTGAATATACTTTTTTTTAATGCTCTTAAGTACGATTTGTGTGCCGCAGAACTAAAACGAATAATCTGGGGGACATTCGCGATTGATGTATATGATTATGTAGTAATACAATTATGACAGATGTGAACGGCACAACTCTAAAATTGTGTCACAGTGTGAGATGCTTGCCGCTGTGCGTCAGTGACACACTTCACAATGTACTTGTGTAGAGCAACCAGTCCCATTAGTTCTCGCTGTGGTCTCTTCGCTCCGACTTTCTCTCCGCAGCCTTTGTGTTCGGTGCCGGGAGGATTGTCTGCTTCCTCCGATAAAAACGTGTGACGTGTGACTTTCTCAGCGTCATCCAGGCGGCGCGTGACGTCCCTAGAAGAGCGCGCGTCCATGTTGCAGATTTGTCGCCCTAGCTGTTCGTCGGAGCATCTCCCGCTCGGCTTTCCAATAAACGCCTCTACTGGGAGCCGGCCTCGCGCCAGCTGATAGTTATTGACATTGCGCGCACCACACGACTGTCTGTCGGTATTGATTGGATGTCTGAGGGATGAAAGGAAATGTAATACGTTGTATGGGGTCATTTCAAATTATTCCCAACAGTTGCGGTGTTTAGTTTCCCGCTCGGCCGAACTAGGTGAAGTTTTCATCTGAGATTTTTCCACACGTGCTCCAGACCCTGTCACTCCCGGCCACCCAACATCTCTCCTTCCCTTTTCCTCCCCCCGAAAATCGTAAGTTTAGGTCGAAAATGGACTGAACCTCTCCTCATAATAATACAATAATTAATAAATGAATTCCCAGCGAGGCCATAAAATTTGTAGCTAACCACTTCAATAGCTGAGATGATGGGAAAGTGAACCCTCTGCGGTTTACCATCGCACTTGTAATACTCGAATACGGCAATCTAGATTATATATATAGACGCTGTTCCTCCCAAAATGTTTCACGATGTTTCTCGAGAATTGGGCATCACTACTAGCGCTCGCTGTAGTGATCCTTAAATGGCCGAAAAGAATGACATGTACCACGTCCACCACCTTTAACACTCTCCTGAAATAGTTAAAAACAATCTACATAATTAGTACTAATCGTCATTCTGAGTCAGTGTCTGGACTAATCCCTGGGCCTGTTGAATGTTAGGTAATGAGTACTTTTCTATCCCGAAGGTGAATGACACCTGAGCGAAATGCTGGGCATACCTCTTCCACAAGATATTGTGGATGCTTATTCTCTGAGATCCCTTATGTCTTACCTGTATGGCTGTAATGGGATAGTTCGTTCTTTCAATCGTTATTCCAACCTTAGAAAATAGATTTCTCATAATAGATAGTACAAATCAACTTCTTTAACTATAATTTGATCGGTGTTCATAATTTTAGTACTTGTTACAGTAAATATTATTTGTAAATTTATCTACTCCTGTCCTTTACTCAGAATCCAAGTATGACAGGTGGAAAATTATATGAGTTTTGCTGCATAAGAAAAAGGTTTGATATTTGGGGTTATTGCCCGACTCCTTGAACATAGAGCATCCCAATTTAATCTAACGCCAGGGAAGTATCTGATGACAGTAAGGGGTAAGGGGGTTTGTCTTCATTCTAGGTTTATTTTAAAAGATTTTTTAGATGTTGGCCAACGTAGAAGTGCTGGACTTATGGACTGAGTGACTACTAGCTTAATCCGAGCAAATAATTCCTACAAATAGTTAAAAACTGTTAAGTTAGTACTTAATGTTTATATTGAAACAAATCGCTAGTATATTATAATGAACTTCAGGCTCCCACTGCAATGCTTCCGGTTTAATGTTCACAACATTAGCCTTCCTGGACATATCACATACTGTAAATATATACAAATTTTATGACAAGCATTTGTGACGTCCGCGATTCCACCGCTTTTGTACAGTTAATAGCACTGTGAGTACGTCGGAGTTAATTACTCAATGAAAACTTCAATACCGCCTGACGTCACTTGCGGTAATGGTAACGACTAGTAATTTACTGCAACACAACTTTACTTTCGGAATGCTGCCACCATTGAGTTTGCCAACAGAACTGTGTATTATGTACAAATATTTACATAATATTTACAGAAATATACAACGTGGAAAATATATATGAAATACCTATTCTAACTCCCAGAGCTGACGGCTCTGAAACATTATACATTGACTCAGCAAGTTGCAACCCGCAACTTCTCTGCGCCCGCCTATGGCATCGAAGAAGAGTCAATAATTCGGTTCGGCGTCCGACACAGCCTCCCCGTCCGAAAATCTCGCCTGAGCGTCTGCTCCCGAGGTCACTGAAGCACATCTATTTAACACAAGCGTTGCACTCGACACCACATAGTTCCCATTGTTGTCCACGGTCAACTTCACTTTTCCTGGAAGTTGTCTACTTTCCAGCTCTCGTTGTTCTGGCTGACTCCATTGTTAATAAAATATAACTTTGTCCCAGAGAGTGTTTGAGCGCTGTTTTGACGACGCTGCACTATCATAAGCATTCGGTAAATTTACTGTACATTATAATTTATACAATGGGTTGATTAAATGTATAACACCTCTGATATGTATTTTGTGAGGAAAATATTCCCTTTGTCCAAAATCTCATTTCTTCCCCCATTTCAGAGATAGGATAGATTTACGCGTAGATACTGCAAAGTTATGGAATGTTAATTAACGTACCTTATTTTAGAGAAAACGATAATATATTCCGTAATAATTTTATAGATTTCATTTTCAACACTCACTCCGTAATAGAGTAAAACAGTGAAAATATTTGCCTGTGTTTATTTGTTCATTTATGTACAATTATGTCATTCATATTCTAATGCTCTACGGGGATACGAGTAGTGGCACCTCTTGAGATTAAATTTAAAATGCGATATATTAAATGTGAATTTTAATGAAAACTATAAATTAAACAGTACACAAAAGTATATTAAAATGTAGCATAATTATTCTTTTAAAAAATCATTTTATTATGACACATTTTTGGAATCTGGTTAATATAACGGCAGAATAGGGAATATTTTTTAATGAAAAGCCTTTATGATATTGGATAAAGGATTTCAGTCATTATTATCCCACTGCACCAATAACCAATTTTTATATGGAATTAAATAAATAATTTAAGATCTACGACCTTTTTCGGAGTTTGTATTTTTTGTGTCCAAATGCTCACGACGTTTCGAATTTCGTTTGAAGACGTCGTCAGGTGACGGAACAAATTAAAACGAGAAACATAATAGAAAAACAATAATTATATTATATTTGTTTAAATTTGTGTAATTATTAAAACACCGCTTTTGTTTGTTAAAACTAGTTGCAAGTTTTCAGCGATACAATAATTAGTGGTTACATGAGTAACAATATAGGATTACTGTTAGCTAGTTTTTTTTCTTTTTAGTCAGTAAGTTCTAGTACGAAAGTTGTACCAGACCTGCGTAAAGGTAAATTAATTACCTCTGTAGGATTTCACTTTGTATCATTTTCTTACTTCCACTTACTTGTGCAAGGCTCCTTCCTTTCTCTTTCCTGACCTTCTTTGGTCACCTCCTGTCTCTAGTGCGAAGCTGCATTTTCCCTACCTGTACAAGTTTTAAGGGCTCTAATGACCTCGTTGTTGGCGAGCCCTAAAGCCCCACAAAAAAAAATTCTGGTTTAATAAATAAATACATAAATATAAGAAAGTTAATTGTGGTAGATTTCGTGAATGGAAACTGGGGGGAAATGATCGGGATGGAATATTGCTTGGTTGCCATTCTTCAGCTTTGACACCCTTGCGATACATTTTCGCCAGTCGAGAGGAGTTTGCAGATTTTAAGAAGCACTCGTCTCGTGCGCATTAGTCAAGATTACGACCTTAAGCGCCGCTAAGAACGACGTCATTAATGTTAAAGAACCTCTCTAGCGGATACGGAGAGCCATCGCTAAACTCAGTAGAAGGAAAGTCCTCGAAAGTGGTGCATCGGAGGATGAGACTCGTCTCAACGTGGAGGAGGTTCTTCTAAAACACGAATTGTCCTGACCCGGGTTTTTCTCCGGTTTTCCTTCGTGTAGAGGCTCTAATGTAGAGGCGGCTGTCTTATTAATGCTATTGAAATATCTTTATCATAATAATCATATATAATATCATCTATCTATATAAATAAAAATTAAATGCTGTTCTTTGGTAAGAGCATCACTTGAGAATGGTTGGACCGATTTGACTAATTTTCTAAAAAGAAATTCGTAATAGGTCAGAATAAGAGAAATTGGAAAAGTTCCCGTAAAAAATGGAAAATTCGGGAAAAACACTGAGTGTTTTTTTCTATGGGATTTTTGTATGAACTCAAGACCATAACTCACGATTCAAACGATGGATAAGCGTAATTCTTTTCTTTTTGTTTTGTTTTGTTCGTTAGGGTCCTGGAAAAGTTTTCGGGAAAAAAATCGGGACAATTACAAAGAAAAGTCGGAAAATTCGGAGAAACTGCAAAAATCATAATTTTTGTGTACACTCTCTGTCATAACTGACGACGTATTTGGTTGATTTTTGTTTGTTTTATTTTTTCAGTTTTTCCGTTGAATTGTAATTGCCTTGTAAGTTCATCGCAATCGTTTCATGAAATGAACATCTTTTCGGTGTAAAATTTCCCATTGGCGTACTTCTGAATGTACTCCTCCTCGAATTGAATATCCATGGCCACAGTCATTAATAGATGCAACGATCACTCAGAAATACGTTTTTTTCTCTTTTTTTCTTTGTTCACACATTTAAAATAGCTTTTCACAAATTCACAAAACGATCAAAACAAGAAATTTATTTAAATTTGGAAACAGGACAACGGTTGTCAGGTCAGCTAGTATATAATAACTTTTTTCACGTCATTGTTATAGTACTCTTTACACTGATTAAATACTTTTTTTTCATTTTCGTTATTTTCTCGTAATTTTATTTATAATAGTTTATTTATAAACTATTAATAACTACCTTGGCATGATTGTGTACATTATCTCTGTAGCCCCATCCCGGTCCGGGTTTGTCTCCGGTTTTCCTTCGGGTAGCGGCGGATTTTCCAAGGATGGGAAAACCATTAATACATTTGTTTCTTTATATCATATTTTTACTTAATAAAATATATACAATTTTACTTTGGAATAATCAATGGATAACCGTAAGTATTTATTAAATAATTTCCTTGATAATCATTAATCCGCTACTGCCCTTGGGTTTTTGATCGGAATTGATCTGATGGTCCCTTGCTTGTCTCTGGAGAGTAATTTAGTTTATTGTCCTCCACATGGTCATACGCAGTTTGCAACTGCTTTTTTGTTAAAGTTTATTTTGTGTATTTATTTATTTGTAATTCAACTCTAATTAAGAGTTACTTTAAAAAGGCTACTGTTAGAAGGCAGGCGTTTTATGCCTCTGGTTATGCTGCCAAACCTAACACAATGAACAGTAATTCACAGGTACAATGCCCATGTGAATATCGGGCTGTAAGTCCGACTGTGACAGCTAACAGGAAAAGGGACATAAAAAATAGAATCAAAAGCGAATAGGAATAATGTTTATTCTCATTATTACCAATAATATATTAACCCTTGAATGAGAAATGCTAAATACAACAACTCGAAATAGCACTGATACAAATTAATATTGATATACCCTACTTAATTTTACAAACTTAAGTTTAACAAGAAAAAATACATGGATAAATGAAAATGATAGTACATTACGTAATTGAAACTACGACATGATGTAGGGATATGTGATCCCTTCATTTGTAGCAATAAATGATTGCTATGCGTAGTGAACACGTGTTCTGCTATGGTCACAGTGTCCCAAATTGAATAGTTCTTTCCAATCCTAATCAATTCCTCTTGAATGCTATTACTATATATGATAAGCAAACCTTGAAGCGGCGGTCCTTTATGTGGATAATAATTAGAATCGCCGACGAGATGAGACAACTCCGGTAGCGCAGCGCCCTCATGGTCACGCCGGAGCTGCAAATGCCATCACAAGCCGTATGTCGCGATTAATCGCACTAATATCGTCTTGATGGGACTAATGAACAGTTGCATCATCTGGATGCCATTGCAATGTATACGCATGCCCAAAAATGTGCTAGTAGGCACAGCACCATGTTCTCACAAAACGCAACCTTACGCGCACAAGCAATTGCCGCACATTCTTCCCCATGCTGTAGGCACTCACTGCTGACTGGGGACTGACTGGGGCGACGCCAATGCAGCGTGGCCAGTAAAATACCCTTTTTGACGCGAAAACGGGGTCTTCAACACTAACAAAAAGGCGCACTTTTAATAACGCACTCCAAAGGCGCTGTCACTTAACTGCAAAAGGCTCATGGTCAATTGTCTGCCAAGAAGCCCGAACAGTGGCGCCTTCGTGACGCTATTCATAACTACTAGGACATATGCTAGTAATGCGCGTTTATAAGAATGCGAATGAACATATTGCTCGCTAAATTTATGAAGTAAATTTACAAAAGGGTGAATTCGCATTCTTATATATCGCGTATGCCCTTCAATGGGGATGCCACAAAACATGGTAGTTGAAGTTCACATACATGGCACAAATAGTACATTGGAGACAAATAAGCAATTATTGATACAAGGATGAAGTTGAACATATAGATTACCGCTAGATGTTGCACTTGAATATACACAAATACATGAATTCTCATGAATCACTGATACAAAAACGGTTACATTGTTCAATGATTGCAATAATAATATTTAAATTTGAGATAGAGTTAAATGACCATATGTCACTTAAAATGACTGTATGTAGCCATTCTCACACAATGACAATATTCATATGAATCACAAGTAACACTCGTAAGTAGGTATTCGAAGGTGTGAAAGACACACTGTATACCCGAGCTAAATGAATACTGAATGCGGAACTGTAAATGACAGTTATTTATCGTTGAATTTATTTGCATTCCCCTTTGTGCAGTCATGAAATATTATAATTCATCAGCATTAAGAGTTGTACAAATGTTATGAGTCCTAAAATGTTTAACAAATGAATTCCACAGAGCAATACCAGAATCCTATAACATGAGGAAACACATGTGCATGGTAGAATAATAGCTCTACATGGTAAAACATAAGGATCACAAGTAAATACCATAATTTGCCAGGAAATCTCGGAGTCACGAGAATCACATGACACGATCTCATTTCATTTTACGAATAGGAAAATCACATAAGTTGAATCCAAAAAAAAAACACGAGAATTACATAAAGTGATCTCATGATTTCATTTAAAATGGCATCAGAAGCCAATAAGATCTCCCTTCCTTCATTGATTTAGGACACGAGTAGTTAGATAAGAGACCGACGCAGTACCATATGTAACTGAATTTAATGTGAAACATTCAATAGTTTCTTGAGGAGAATTTCTCCATAAAATATTTTTGAAACATTTTTCTTGTGGATCAATCAAAATTTGACGGTACATCTCATTAATGTCAGCCGTAAACGCAATTTTGTTTAATCTGAAATTGAGAATAATGGGATACAAAACTTATTGTATCACAGGACCTACGGCTAATAAATCATTTTAAGATTTGTCATTGGAACTTCTGGCAGAAGCATAAAAAACCACTCTTAATTTGGTTGAAGTACTTGACATTTTATGTACCGCATGATAAGGAATGAAATAATCGATAATAGATAAATTTAATGTAGGTTGCATGTGACCTAGTGAAATATATTCCCTCATAAATGAGGTACTTTCATCTTTCAATACAGGATCTCGAGCAAATTTCCTTTCTAGTGAAATAAACCTAGTCATAACTTGAGATCTAGACTGACCCAATGACTTGTCATTTGATTTAAAAGGTAATCTAATCATATATCTGCCCGTATCATACTTCATAGTTTCCACAAAATGGGTTTCACAAGGAGAATGAGTTTGATCATCATGGGATGTACGTATACTCTCAACATGCCAGAATTTAGTTAATAAATCTGAGAGTTGAGTGTTAGATAATGAAATAGCTGAATAAAATTGATTAAAATTAGGATTTAACAAATTATTAACAACATTATTATTGCTAGACAGGCGGCCAAAGATGTACCATCTAAGTAATGAGTTTTGAATGGTAGGAAAATTTGGAGCAGTAAATGTTCCCTGACAATTAATGATTGAAACCCCCTCCACTCCTAACAATAAATCAACCTGTTTAGAAATGCTAAAATTAGGATCCGATAATGTCAAATTATGAGGAATATTCTAAATTATGATACCGACCTTTTTTGTGGACAATTTTTATTATTATATGCCACAACATTTCTGCGGTAGATTGCAGCCATCGTCAGGTCAACGTATGTGTGTGAACATATAAACAAATGTGTTTAATATATTGCTATTAAAGTACGGTATAAACCCTGTTTGCAACCGACAGCCGTATATGAGATCGTCTCCTCCCGCTGCGCATCAGGTGTCTGCGGAAATCGCGCCGCATAGAGGATCATGAGGGGCCTGTTCGGGCGAGAAAGGCCGCTCACTATCCGACACGACGACGGCGGCCGTTCGCCACCCCCACCACCCCCACCCCCTATACGAACGCCCCGGGGGCCGGGGAATAACGGGCGCTCTCTCGCACCTCCTCTTTCCCGCCCCCACCGCTGGAGCTCCTCATCGATGCCGCAGCCGCCGCCGCCGCTGCCGCCGCCTCCAGCCCCCACCCACCCCTTCGTAGCGTACTTCGCCAAATATAGCCTCCTCCCGCGTATCGCGCTCGCTGAAGGCCGCGCCACCGAAATCGTACGGAGATACTCGCTAATGTGGTTGCGATAGTTTGCTCTGTAATTTCATATCTCAATACAGGAGCATCTCCGGAATCCCAATCGGTTTTATTATCCGAACTCGTATTTTTTTTATCGGCGTTACCCAACGTGTTATTGCAATGTGCAACAAATTTTAAGAAATTTCATTATATTAATGTTCTTTCAATTCTCGTAATTTTTGGGAGTTTACGAGAATTGAAAAATAGAATTAATAAAAATTCTTAAAATTTCTTGCAACTACACTGCATTGGCAATTCTCGTCTTTTTTTTTTTAGTTTTATACATAATGTTAGAAAACTAAGCATTGTTCAGTTAATTTGTTTAGTGACTTGGAGCGGATGTTATCGTGGTGTAGCAACTAAAACAGTGCAAGTAATAATGGGAGTTTTCACCATCGATCTACAGATCGATAAGTTTGCTGTCTTGTGCGGAATGGAGAGGTGATTGTTATAGATTGAGAACAATTAATAAAGGCAATAAAGTATGGAAAGGAAGGATCACCAGAAAGACGCTTTAGTGTTGGCAGATATGGGAAAAGGCAAAGGAAGGAAGAGACCTAAATCTATTCATAAAGAAAGTGAAAGTCAATCATAAGAACAGAAAATGGTTTCAGTCAAATGGACCAACAGGACACGGCGCAATGAATAGCTATCTCTTTAAAAAGAGTATTACAAGAACAGAAAAGTGTATATGCGGTAATAAGGCTGATACAGTGGAGCATATTCTATATGATTGCGAAGTTAGTGGTAAAGAACGAGGAAGGTGGTTGGCAAAACTGAAAAAGGAAAGGTATACTCAACCCCCAAAATTGGGGACGATATATAGACGAGAAAGAGACATTCCTTGGTTTCGAAGAATTTGGGACTGAATCAATGTTTATTAGGCGGCAGCAAGAATCACTGATTATGGGTAGTAGAAGCACTCGATCTTCGTTAGTTGAGGACGGTCAACGTCACAAATGCAATTAATGTGTGCTGCCTTAATACAAACATCAAAGAGGCGAATGAAAAGAGGATGCAATTGAACATAGTTAAGAGAAATAATATCAAATAAAAAGGTAGAAGAAAGTGACAATGTTAAAGGAAGAAATGACCAATAAGGTGTCCAAACTGGTAATGGCTATATGCTCAGGAACAGGATAAAAGAGATAAAAAAATAAAATGATTTTTTTTAGTTTGAAACGTTTTCTGTCGGGTTTGACAATTTGATATTTGAGTCGCTAATGAAAAAAAAGGTTTCTTCCATGTTTTTTTAAAACAAATTATCTTTTTTGTGTCTTCTGTAAATGGAGTCCAAAAATTCGAATGAGTTCTCAACCCACTTTCTACAACACCGGAAAGTGCCTCATACTTTGAATCAGTGAGTGTCATGAGCTTTGTATAGATTAGATACGATTTTTGGATAATAAATTTTCTCTGCAGCTAAAGAAAATATTAAGTGCGATACTTCGTGTAACGGGAATGTCTTTTGCGCATTTTCACTTTGTTCCAATTTTTTTTCTCGATAGAACTTAGCTTTAGTGGCGGTGTAGTGGTAGAGACTTTTCTCCTATCGTATCACTGAGAAGTAGAAGGTGGATTCATAGCCCGCTCGGCCAAACTAGGTGAGGTTTTCAGCTGGGGTTTCTCTCGCCTACTCCAGACAAATGTCTGTTCGGTGCCATAGGTTCCCCGGCAACCCAACTTTTCTCCTTCCAAATTCCCTTACACAAGTCTCCAGTAACGTGAAAGAGTAATACTAACGGCCTGAACCTCGCCATAAGACAATTCAGATAAATATTGACCCGTTAGGGATTAGTTATGATGACCCGGAAAGCAGGTCATCTACGTTGCAAATCATAGTTTTGTAATGAATTACCAACCCCACAAAAAAAATTACCAACTACGTGACCTTTTCGATTCTCGATGTTTTGTCAATAGTCACTTAATTCTCACGTGTATGGGTAGAATATGCATATGCTATAATTTTTGTGCTTCAGTATATTATTTATACTTCCCTTAACATTCGGATTTTCGATTAACCATGCCACTCTCTGTCCCAGTTCGTGCGGATAAATGAAATTCTCTTTTGCTACTGCAGATAACAATAACAAATCTCCACTAAACAACTAGACTTATAGAAAACTAAAAATTATTGTCTGTGAGATCAAATAAGGTCCCATCTGGTTTATTTATTCTCAGGTCCAAGATAAGGATCTACAATAACTCTGGTTGAACATTTTCATGTAAAATGCATAATATTATCAAACAAATTAAAAACTTAATAGGTTTAGTGTTATAATGAATTTCTCCTCAGTTCTCATCATGAACTCATGAATAGAGGAAAAAATATTGATATTTTATCGTTTTCTCTTAGATACTCTGATCTTCATATATAATATTCCTTCATATTTAATAATATTGTTGATATAAGACTACACTAACACATAAGTAGACTTCGCTTACACTAACAAATACATTGAAGATTAAAGAAAAATATAGGTGATGATATAGGATAATAATAGTTTTTTATTATGTTACTGATGTAATGGAAGACAACAAAGGTAAAAATTGATGTAGATCATGTATTCAAATACGACATGAAATTGTATAACGGTGTAAAGAATACAATATATATGATGCATTGGAGTGTACTCTGTCGCATAGAACTTTGTCGTACTTTTACGCCCTATTTCTACCACAGAAATTATCCTCGTACTATCTCGTGTCACTGTAATAACTTTCTTGCCTCCGAGACGGAGATGACCTCATTACAAAGTTATAGTCATTTTCTCTCCTCTTTTGTCCCATGGAAAGGGAGAATTTAAAGTCAAAGGCCCTGCTGAAGAAGTACTCCTATTTCGTACAACTCTTTAAATAATTATTTTATGACGTTTTGTAGTTGTCGTTATAGTATTTCTGTTGTACTTACTTATTGTATGAGCGCCATATTAACCGTGTGACTGCATAACGTATATTGGTTTGCTAGATTTAAACTTGAAAAATGTATTTGATATACCCGGTAAAATAATAGATATGCAATTTTTTTTTTAAATACACTATTTGCATGGTATTCGAACCAAAATTCATTTTATTGTTTCTTATTTCACACAAACATTGATACAAACATTGCAATACAGTATTTTTGGAATTGAAAAAAAAAAAAAAAAAAAATTAATTGGAAATATAATACTCATCCTCTGGTTAAAGAGCTAGAATTTTCAATGTGATAATAGTTTGCGCTAATAAATAATGAAAATGAAATGAAAATTACAGGGAAAACAAGAATTTAAATTTTTCAATTATATTTTATTGTATTTTCTTGCAAACAAAAGTACTCGGTTTTCTTGCAATTCGGTGTTTACAATAGCCGACCATGTCTCAGATAATACAGCTTATTCTTCTTTAAAAAACTTCAACAATACAAAAATTTAGAAAGTAAAAATAGTAAATAGAATAAAATATAAATTTATAAAAATTTGCTATGTTGTAAGTTAAGTCTACAAAATACTATATTGTGTGTATTCTCGTATAAGTCAAACCTCACTATCAAGCAAAACTGAGTTTTATATGGAAAAAAAAGTTGTATTATTGAAAAAGCAGCCAATCCTACCCTCCCTCGCGAANCGATAGTGTTTCAAGAAGACGACGAATGGTAGCTTACTTCGAATCCATCAAAGAAAATCAGAATGATTCAATAGATCGCAATAACAATTTATCTGATTTATATGAAACCGTAGCAAGGTCAATCCGTGAAATTAAACCGCACGGAAAATTGAATCTACCATATATGTGTGTGAACATATGTTCAATCCAAACAAGCAAGACTATTTTATTTAACTGATCATAATGGCAGATACTACTCTCCCCCATGTCTAGCTGTGGGTAAGTTTCACTCTGTTTCATTTTTAACTTTAACAAACATGGCATCAGGACTGTTATATGTGGTATATCATAATACACAATAGAGCATCATGTACAATTCTCTACGAATATTGTTTACCACTTTCCAGACTTCAATTCGTCAGGAATCGAGAAGTCAAGATGCATCGATTTCAGATAAATGGGTCAAGCAGCGTCTGTTCTTGATTTAATTGTGTTGTCTGATGACAATGTGAAGTGCTGTTATCTCGAAAACGAAAATGTGAAAATGAAATAAATGTAAATCGTAGACACTTCTTTTGATTTTCTGACATTCGGTTCTTCGTTTGTGTGCTTTGCTCCATCCCGATACGCAGAAAAGAAACGGAAAATTTACGGGACGTTTGCGTACTAATCGATATGATGATATACTCGTACACACATACAAAACACAGACCTACATGTCGCTGAAGAAACATCACCGTCTATGTGATATTCTTTCGGAAATTGTTTTCTTTGTATCTCCATTAAAACGTATGCAAATAAAATTCACGACTTAGTTCTTCGAAAATCCATCAGAATAAACAGATGTGGACTTTTTTCACTAAACTAAACACCGCCTAATTCCACTAAATATAACTAAATGTAACTTAGTTCCAATAAATGTAACCTAGTTTATTATCCCCCACGTGGTCCATACGCAGTATGCAACTGCTTATTTTACAGTTAATTTTATTTATTTATTTATTTATAATGATAAAACCGCCAATGTTCAATAAGGTTTTTCAGCTTTCCTGAAAAGTTTACTTTTTGTCACACACACACACACACACACATATATATATATATATATATATATATATATATATATATATATATATATATATATATATATATAACCCCGCACCTCGAAATCCATTGTGGTCCGCCCCTGCGTGGTCCATTTCGAGAAACGCTATTCACACGTTCCTTCCGCAGTTAATGTGTCGGAAAGTGTCTTCCGACAGTCGATGGCCGCCTGGACGCAGTCTGTATCCTCATTTCCCGACTTCGGTGGGAAACACACAGACACGTCGGAAGCTCGTCACGATGTTTCCGTCTGCACGGAGACGCGACAGTGGTCTGTCGGCGATAGAGACTCGTGTTTCAGGCGGCGCATTGAATGGCTGAGAGGAATCCGTTCTCGCCACACAATTCTGGATAATCGATGAAACATAGAAACGGAGGGCGACGCATTTGTTTTGTATCTCCCCAATAATCAAATGAAACGAAAACCGCTGTTATATTTTACCATGGAAAGTATTTTACGAAAATTACACAATTTCCATGTAGAATACTATTTATCAACGACTATTGTCATCTTGAAATTTTGCAGGGAGGTAGTTAAAATGTCCAGGATGAACATACACTTTTATTAATTTTAATTTTTAATGCGTGAAAAGAAAGGAAATGATTTTGAAAATAAATGTCGTTGAAGTCGGGGTGAAAATCCTCTCTACCTCTTATTTATTATTTATTATTTATTTTATGCCTTTTGGCGAGGTTCAGGCCATGAGGTCTGCTCTTCCACCTAT
>NNCF01125778.1:83501-96392 GCA_002313205.1 Laupala kohalensis | reverse complement strand
CCAATATAGCATGTTATTTTTGCTTCCAATGTACTTTGATGTCTGTGACTCGGACTGCTGTGATGTTTCCTGCTGTGTTGGCTTCACACGATGCATTTTACCGTGCAGCTTCCTATGACACTTTGGTGACGTTTCAAAGCCTGCGAAGTGACTGCGGCAAAATGGACGTAAACGTGGTAATTGCTCGTTCGTCGCAGACGTTTAGCTATTTGTGCAGTTTTGTTAACTGAAACAGTACGGAGAAGGAAGGAAAAAAAACATGGGTTGTGGAGTCGTTCATGGTTGTTATGACGTTGACGTGAGTGTTTTAAGTATGTTGTTCGATGAGCTCGGGTACGTAACCTGAAATATTTAATTTTATGTATCCGATATTTCTTGTTTTAGCTGATACGTGTTTTGAATTCGTATATTGTACACTTTTTTAGTTACATTCGCGGTTTGTTTTAGTCCGGAAGATCCGGCTTTTCATACAAATTACACAAGAATATTGGAATGAGTTGTTGGCGTTAATAACACCCTATACAATGAAGAAAGACTGTTATGCGGGAAGCAATACCTTCTAGGGACAGACTTTCCCCAACCCTTCTGTTTCTAGCCACAGTAAACACTTTCCAAGACACGAGGTTTTCTACTCGAATTGCTGCCAACAACATTTCAAATATAGTATTTTCTACATTAGAAGCCATAATTAATGAGCTTGAAAGGAAAGTGATAGTGTTTCCTACTACTCCAGATGAATGGTTACCTGTAGCATTTAAATATGAAACACTTTGGAACTTCCCACACTGCATTGGTGCACTGGAAGGCACACATGTGAATTTTCGCCCTGCCCGAAAGGAAGGATCCCAGTTCAGAAATTACAAGGGGAAAGACAGCATTGTATTTTAGGCCTGGATGACGCAGAGTATAAGTTTTTATTTATTGATGTTGGGCGAAATTGTCGCCTCCACGATTCATCAGTTTTTCGCAATAGTGAACAGGGCACCAGATTGTTCGCGGGATCATTGAATTTACCTTCCCCTTCCGAAGTCCTTGGATTCCCTGAGAAGTTACCGTTTGTGTTTGTTGGTGGCGATGTCGTTGCCTTAAGGCCAAATTTGATGAAACCCTATCCTGATCGGCAATTAATACTTGAAAAAAGAATTTTTAACAACCGATTGAACCGTGCTCGAAGAACGGTAGAGAATGCCTCTGGCATTCTTGCGAATGGATGGCACATATTATTAACTACTATGCCCTATTCTGTCCAAAAAGTTGAGCCAATTACTTATGGATGTGTGCTCTTGCACAATTTCTTACTTGTGAAGAACTCTTCTCAGTGGTATGTTCCGCACAACTGTAGAGTTACGAATGTATCAGATAACTCTCAAGAGGCACAGTTGCCCACTCCCACTACTTTACTGCTGCGATTACTACCTCTATGATGCGATGATGCTTGGGAAATTCGTAACAAATTGTGCGAATATTTCAATACTGTTGGTTGTGTTCCCTTTGAATACACTGCCATAGAAACAGGAAATCGGCAGTGTCGTACATAAATCCTTGGTAATACCACAAATTATTTTTAATGAATATTTTCTGTAGATGAATGTATAGTGCACAACATAATCTTATTATTAATATTATTGTGAATTTCTGTTAGTTTGAAACTGCTGTTATATCAGGGAACATAATTATTGGAAAAAGGATTATAAATAGCTACTATTATCATGGTCTGTAAATTCACGGGAAGCATGTATATAAAAAAAGGATTAAGACTTTTTGTACTAACAAGTGGAGGTCACAACTTGTGAAATTGACTTTAGACTAGCACATCGTAGGTTTCTAGTACCCTCCGAGGTCATCGATTTTCCAAGTAAGAAAACACAATAGCCAGCCAATTTCTTACTTTGACAATAACCCTTAGAGGGTACTAAAATCTTACTAAGACCCACCTCGAAGTCAATTTCTCAAGTCGCAACCTCCATTTGTAGAAAAGATAATTTAAATAAAAATTAAGAAAGTCTTTATTTGGATAGTAACTTGCTACAAAAACAGTCCAAGATATCCAATTTATTAATTTGTTTTATGGTTCATATCCATGACTTTAGCATTGAGAATTGTTTGAACTGTGTGGAGGAGTGACCCAAAGAAAGAAAACTATCCACAGGATCCTCTGGCGATGAAGACTGCGTTTTACTACCTTCGGTATTATTACTTCGCACTGCTTCAGTGACTCAATAATCCCTTGCATAGTATTTGAATACTTATTTTCTATGGAATTTTGCAATTTTCTTCTTTTTTTGCTTGGCCCCGTTTTCCTGATGAACCAACTTGCATACTTG
This sequence comes from Laupala kohalensis, assembly GCA_002313205.1. Classification (NCBI taxonomy): domain Eukaryota; kingdom Metazoa; phylum Arthropoda; class Insecta; order Orthoptera; family Trigonidiidae; genus Laupala; species Laupala kohalensis. Next base: position 94,068 of record NNCF01125778.1, on the reverse strand, counting down.
CCACTGGTGAAGGAAGTATTGTTTGGTAGGAACTCTTGTTTGCTAGACTTGTTTGTTGAAGATCCTCCCTCGCTTTCACTTTGTGATTCTTGTGCAATTGAATTGGTATCACTCTCTACAACATGTATTGAATTGTCTTTGTCTAGCATGTCAGTTTCAATTATCACCCACCTCGTATCATTTTCAGATGCCCAATTCCGATGTTGACTATTCACCAACGTATCCTGAAATATTTCTGTAAATATTTCAAACATAAATGCAGCCAACAAAGATTATAAACATAAAATTATAAATGAAGATTAAGTACGGATAGTTACATTGTAGTGAAAGTATATTATAATTCTTCAACCATTATTACAATTTTTCCTAACGTTTATTTTGTTATAATATATGTAAGTAGTGTAAATATTGTTTTTATTTCTTATAATACTGTTTTATCATATTTCTAATAATGTTGTTCTAATGTAAAAATGTTTTTTGTGCTGGTTATGCATTTAATATGTTGCACAGAAATTTTTTATGATACCAGTTAATTTATTGTAAAGTTGATGCCCTAATGAATTTTGATTAAAATCGCAATATTGTCAAAGGAATCAAGTTTATTTTTCTATCACAGTCCCCAAATCACATTTTCTAACAATATCACCGTTTATCACAGTATTTAAACATAACCCGAGATGAATCCACTGTCTCACGTGTCTGCATCAAAGAGTTTCTACTTGTACAGTACTGGAATTCTAAACAAATCCAAACTGCTAAGAGCGCGGGACTTCGAAAATGTTCGACGGCCGATTTATAATTCCAGTACTGTACGTGGCGCTAGATAGGAGTCCAAGAACAATAATTTTGGATAATACGGAAGTGTTGGTTGGTAGATCTATAATATATTGTATAGATGAGGATTAAGTATTATGTATCTTATTAATTAATATATATTAGTATTACGTAAATCAATATTCAACTTATCAATTTTACTTAACTATGTTGAACATTGTTTGAGAAGCATGAACTGATGACTTGATTTTGAGGTATTCATGAAAAAATGGTGATGCAAGGTGAACAAGTTGTTAATGATTGATTATAGCACAAATAATTGAAGGGTTGAGTTTATTAAAATATTAAGTAAGATTTTTTAAGTTAAGATATTAATAGAGAAATAATAATTTAATACGTTACTTAAGTAAAGAAATCTCAAGATACTGCTCAAAGACTCTTTAAGCTCTAGTCTTTTTTTCTTAGAAAATTTTTAATTTTTGCTATGGTTCCAATTATTTTTTTAGTTCCTTTTGCTTTATTTTTTGATTGGGACAAAACTACCTCAGAGTGGGTCTCAGTCCACATCACACCTTTGTCCACATATTAACTTAATTCATTTATCCCTTAATTATTCTACTTTTTATTTTATTGTATATTATATGTGCTAAATTTTCCTTAAATTTGTTAAAAAGAATGTGAACCAATAACAATCAAAATTTATTAAAAACAAAATATCTTACCTCTTATCAGCACACTAGTACAGCACCGAAGGAAAATCTTGCCAAATTAAAAGAAAAATCGCTCCGTTACTCTGACTGCACTCACAACAACGCGATTGAGAAAAGAGTGACAACTCAAGTCACTGATTTTGAGGAGTGGAGTTTAAGGGAGACAAAACTATAAATATGAGTTGGAATATTTGNCAGCAATTTCTCCGAAATACTGTCAAACCACCACTATCTTCAGTATCTGAAAAAGCCAGTGGAACTAGTTCCGAACTCAAAGCGAACTACTATTCAATAACTATATATTAGGAGTACATTAAAATTAAATATATTTATTTATGTATTTGCATTTATCATCGGTTGCCCTTTCACTGTTTAAATAAAATTGTCTGTGCTAGTCCGAAACACGAGCAGTAAAGTTAACGCGTTTTGAGTTGGCAGAGTCGATCAGACTGACACTTCCATCTTTCAAGCTTTTTTACATACAAATTGGAACAACAACGGCAGCGATGCATGAAACAAACAACGACGGCTAGCATAAAATTAGCAACGCTGGAAGAAGCGCCAAATTGGCACTTAGTCTAAGGGGTAAAAAGCAAAGCATGGGTTCAAGGGAGAAGCAGAGACCCCGTAATGATGTTGCAAACGGGGATGTTATACATTTGTTTGTAGAATGAGTTTAATTGTGTATTGTAAAAATTTTGTGAATAAAGTAAATTGAAAATGTCTGGCATTATTATATCTTTATTAGACATTACTTTTATTATAATTTATTGAACATATCTCCCTATGAAGATGTCATTAAAAATACTACACGTTCAATGTTTCTTTTATAGACGACCAGATGGACAAATGTTAGAACATTCTTTGGTATTTTCATTATGAAAAAGTTTGAAAATGAATGGTGTGTTCATTATTTTTGTAGTTATAGAAAATAAAGCAGTAGTGCTGTAAATGCAGTAGCCATATTTCGAATCGTGGGCCATAATGGTTGTTACTGTCACGTGATAAGATGCTTTCTTTCATTGGTTGAAACTCCAGCATTGGAAGCTAAAGTGCACGAAAAATAGAACATGCGCTATTTCCCAGAATGCAGCGTAAACAGCAATGACGTCACTTTCTGTCACTCGAGACTGGACGGCAGACTTCATGGAACTATGCATGTGAATTTGGACCACATAATGTATCGTGTGAAGCGAGCTTTACATAATACAATTATCTGCTCGTAGTACACCGGTATTTAAGGAGTGCTTACTCTGTTATCAGTATTTTTAACGTATCATTGTGATTACAAAATGTACCAAAAAATGGTGAAACCCTATCATAAGTTCAAATTTATTGAATTATTGGAGACAAAAGTTCATCGTCACTCTTCGCAATATTTTTCTTTTTGTAGGAAATACGTATACAAAATTTTTCATTGAATTATTTAAATTTTTTAGTCTCAAAATATGTTCTACTTTATTCTAATGATATGAACGTTAACGATGATAAAGATAAGATATTTTGCGGTACTCAGAAAATACTTAAGTCTTGATCAGCATTCCCCAAAGTATGACCTGCGGACCAGCTTCGACACTTAAAGAGTTGAATCAGACACCTGCGTCCATGATTTGTGAAAAACCTTAAGTACTCGTACACCTTTTATATGTCGTCAGTTGCTGGGTGAAAACGATTCTGAGCTGACACGTGTATTTGCGTTGAACATTTTCCGGAGACCTGTTGCAGCAGTCCTTGTCCAGAATCACTGTTTCAGATGCACATTTTTTACAAAGAATGTTCCAAAATAATTTGGCTTGTGTAATTAAACAAATTCAACAAACACTGCAAGTGGAAATATAGATCCCTAGAATGATTCCTGTCAAGTTCATCAAGAAAACTTTGCTTTGATTTTCAATTTTCTAGGTTATGTTTATACTTAAATGAAATGTGTTCATTTTACCACCACTACCCTAATACTTCAAATGCAGGCCTCGTATTTCAGTAATTTGGAGATCTTTGGTTTAGAACATTAGTCAGTTTTGAGATTACGTGGCTCAAGTCTTTTCGTTAGCGCAGTAGTCTGCAGCGATGTGAAATGGAACCCTTTATATATAGTCCCCAGAAATTCGAGAATTCCTCATATGATTTAGAAGAAAAACATTTGAGAAAAAACATTGAAAGGTTGAAGAAACACTTTTATTAGTATATAAAGACATTTATTAGTACATTAGTATATAATATCATTCGATACCTTCTTTGACTGAAAGAAGTATTGAATTACTTTAAGAAAAACAATCGAAATTTCTTGGTGATTCTACTATCGACTTACTCCGTTTACACTCCACTATATGATTATCATAATGCGTCTAATTCATATTAATTAATATCTAATAACTTTCATTGAATAGAAACTCTTGTATCCGACACACTCAGGACTGAATGTCGGATTAGGTAATTTTACGGATAAGACATTTTTTTCTGAAAACTAGGTTCAAGAATGAATGAACCATATTTTTCACAATTTATATTAAAAAAACGATATGATGTGGACTATTTTTTTAAAGGTGCCCTACTTTGACTCAAAAATTAATGTTCATTTATCATCTCTATTAATATTTCAAATTCGGTCTAGAATTACTCTAAATGTCTGGTACGTGGAATGAAAATTAATTTAAAGACATGCAGTTTTTTGAATTAATTATTATTGCTAAAGTAGTCGGATTACAGATAATTCCGGACTAAATAAATTTTTTTGAATTGACAATTCGAAAAGTAAATATGAAATTCATATGTAAAAGTAAGAATTGATGATCTCTTCAAATAAATACGGGTCAGTGATCGTCATTGCCATTCCTTGTGTTTGAATCAAAAACTAGGTTACGTTGAACAAGTCGCTGCCACCAGTTTGGCTCGACTCCAGAGTCGTTCTGTCACTCGATAACACTTCGCAGAAACACCTCGTAAAAACTTGTTTGAATAGATTGCAGTCTCTCTTCTGTCGTAATGCGCTATTATGAACTTTCTTATACTCAAAGCCGTGTAACTTTATTCAAGAGAAAATGAAACCTAAGAAGAAGAAGAAAATAGTAAGTAGAACGCGCTGGTACGTTAGTTTATTGTAAATTAATAGCGGTAAATTAGTTTGTCTTCAACGACAAATTTAGATGGAAAATGTTAAAGTAAGAAAAAATTCAGGTTATAAATAATATTATTAATGTGTAAATAGAAAAATATAATAAAAATATTTTTTTTTATTACCAGGCTTGATTTTGGTACAGAATTTGTACACAGTGTAGCCAACGCTTTTTCTTCGCCGTCGTCCATAAGGGTAATGATGAGTGTACCTCGCGTTATGTTGGCAGAACATTCGGATATCTTTAAACTTAAATCCGTCGCCAACACCGGTCATCAATTCAATTAATTTGCTTCCGTAGCACTATTTTTTTCTTTGTGCGTCGAGCGCGCGAAACGAGTATTACCTCGAGTCTTAGTTTGGTGCGTAATTAAATTGTAAATTTTTACAGCAATTAGTCGCTTTTATGACTACTATAAATATTTATTCGAATATTACTTAATTTCGCAGAAGTTGTTACTTCGTGTGTGGCAGCCATATGACTTTGAGTGTAGGAGGAGGAGCGTGCCGTGCGGTAGTCCAGCACGAAACTTTCGATAATGTTTTCCATTCTATTGATATTAAAACTAGTCATTACAGCAATAACTCATCGATTATGATGCATTAAAAACTGCAAAGCATTTATTCTACAGTTCAAATTGAAACAGTGTGTTTGATAAATGTTCTATAGTATAGTTACCTTATCATTGTCACTGCCAGATTGCTATTCACTGTGTTTCGTAAAAGGTTTATTGAATAATTTTTTCTGTTCCCCCGTAAGACTAGGGAATTTTTGTACTTCTCTATTCTATTTCTGCTAGTGGGATAGTTTCTGATATCGAGTCAGTTACAAATTATATGGAAATTATTTTAAAACCGCTTTATATGTAAGATAGTTTTGCTTAAAATACAAGCTCCGGTAGGTCTACATTTAAAAGACGAGTTCATAAATAATACATTATTCTATTATTTTTTTAAATTATCACGACCAAAATTAGTCGCTGATACTGCATTATTTTATTTATTTATCTTATGACACTAATCGTACACTTGGTATTTTCGGAAAATATAAATCTCAACAAAATAAATTTTACAAGATCGTACATTATAATGAATTAGCTAGAAAGGGTCATGACAAAGGAAAAACGATATTAGTTGGCAAGAAAGAATTCACAACGTTAGGTCGAGCAAATTCAGTCATCGAACAGCACTCACTGAGGCTACCAAGAGGTCGTCTTGTGGACTCTCCTATGTTATATGCCGCAGAGTTTGGAGGACTGCACCACAATCACGCCCGGGCTCCTATAACAACCCCCACTTATGGAGCATAGTCACCATGGCCCGATCGAACTTTATTAAGACGAACCCAGGTTCTGCGAGGGAGATTATATCCGTGGGGTAGTTTATAGGGTTTAAGTAGACGGTGCCATACTGAGTCGACATTCCCTTGCCACCGTGTTACCCATTCGATTCCGCTATTAAAGCTCTTATCTATTAGTTGTGCTGTTTTAATTGCAGGGTTACTTGATTTGAGTAGATTAAATACTGTTATATCGTGGTGCTACTGATACTGCATTCAGAATATTAGATACAAATAAATTATGAAACGTGACGGAATTAATATTTGCGTAGTGTTCCCTGTCCTCGTCAACGATAGCGAATCGGAGACGCGTGAGCAAAGTCAGTTGCTTGAACACTTTCTTTGGTGAAGAAAGGTTGAGACTCGTTGGTTTGCAATTTATGACGTGACATGTACGGTTCGCGCCTCCATAAAGCGGACCAATTATTTTGAAAGTTGTCACTTTCTCATTTCTTCGTGTGCGCTGTCGTAGACTATTGTCTTGCACTGCCGCCCCCTCTCGTGGAACATTTCAGTTTGCATCGACCCTAAAATGAAAACTCAACCTCATTATTCAGATGTGTAATAACGATAATCATGAAAAATAATGGACTCCAATTTCTGTTCACTAATTGGTTTCGAGATGACACAAGCCGACAGTGGTCTTCGCTTCCACGATCCCATTGGCTGAGCAGTAGAGCGTGGGTTCAAACCCTGCTCTGTTGAACTTGAGGTTTGGGTTTCCCTCATCCAGACTCCGCACAAACGTCTGTTCGGCGCATAACGTTCCTCGGTAACCCTACACCTCTCCTTCCCAATTTCCTCTCCCAAGTCCAACGGTTGGGCGGAAGAGCAGGATTGATGACCTGAACCTCGCCAAAGACATAAATAATAATAATAATAATAATTGTATCGTATCCACTGACTATATGTGAGGATGTCGTGAGAAAGAAATTAAATGATTTTGATGTGTTTTCCTTTAGTTCCCTGTGGCTGCTAGAACTGAGTAATTAGTATTTAGAATATGTACACTGAGATCGAGAAACTGGCATGCCATATGTAAGGGGTCTTTTGTATTATGTACAAGCAGTTCTCAAAATAAAGAAAAAATGTCTTGTGCATACTTTGAAGACACGCTAACAAATTTCGTTTTATTAAAAAACCCAATAAGTTTGAATAAATATAAAAGTCATCATTTCGTACTTCAATAGTTTCCGATACCGTGGTTGGCTTAAAATTATTGTTAATGATGTAACAACCAAAGAATTTATTTATTTTGCCCAAAAATGACGACTGCATTACCGTTATCATCAGCGTTTCTACGAACATAGGAATTTTTCCAAAACCTAATATTATTACTTACTATTCTTACTTTTTACTTACAATGTCCTTCAGGTACTAGTGTATAAATGAATGTGTAAAAACAGTTTTAAAAGTAACCATGACAAAAACATTTCGCTAAAAGTTCTAACGAAAAAAGGTCATTACAATAATTGTGCAGTGGATTTCACAAAACACTCGACTACATCCCAGAATATCAGAGTATAACTTTTGTGTTCGCAAGAGCATAAAAAGTAACAAAAAGTAAATTATATGGGTTTTAAATATATTTTCAAGGGGAAGTTGTCTTGATAGTCATTACACGAATTTTTCATCATGTGTATTATCTAAGGTTTTATTTCTGACATTGTGCCATCTATACATTTAGGATACTCCATGAAGTTTTTAGCATCTTAATTACTCGTATTTAAATTATTTTACCCATGAAAAATGTATGTGGAATCATGAAACTTCCAATTATCTTGAATTCTTTGTTGATTGTACTAGTAAAATTCAATATCAGTTGGCAAAGTCTTGAAAATCGTACGGTTCAATCTACGAACCTTAGGAGAAGAAGTTCTTGTTTTACTTCCAATTGTGAACTGGCCATCTCCCCTTTTGTAAGAACGTCTCTAAAAGATTTAGAACTGCGGAATAAATGTTCTCGGTGGAATTGGCTCCGTAAATCACATCCTGCTTTCTTCTTCAACCCGTTTCCACGTTTTACTATCGCGCAGCTCATAGAAATTGCATGGGTTTCATTTCTGAAAAGTGCTTCTAGAATTGGATGGAAAGCTCGAGTACATAAAGAATTCCTATGAATTCTAAATTTTTACGTAGAAACGCGGTTTGAATCCTTAAAATATCTTACACCGTGATTATAGAATACGTGACAGAATTAAGTCACTCATTTGCTGTGAAAGCGACATAATTAAATATCCCTGAAGTCTCAACTCAAGACGTTAATCTCGTTACTAAACGGAATGTCTCCCTCTCCACGTTGACACTGACTTAAATTGAGTGATGATGTGTCGTTCCCTACTAATAATATTATGCGTCTAGGCCCTTCTTATAAAGAATCTTGCAACATGTTTCTTTCATTAAAGAATTAAATATGCCACACGTAGATAATATACTATAACAAAGGCGTAATATATTGTCATTTTGTGACTTGTGTAGTATTTGTAATCGCCTATTCAAAAATATTCGTACAAAGTCGTTCTCACCACAAATAATTACGTAAATATAAAGGACTCTCCTGGATCTAATTCACAAACATCCAAAGAGACCGTGAAACTTTTTTTGACCTATTACAATACTTTCCTTACACATTTCGTATAATTGTAAAGTAAAAAAGAAGTAGAAGGGTTTTGGATTGTATGTGTATTACGTGTAACTACTTTAACATAATGTGCAAGTCAAAGCTCGTGCATAATGTATCATTATATCTTGTGATATGAATTTTATAATAGAATTCTGAGGGTAATTTCACGTCAGATGCGTAAGGGTTGTATTGAGGAATCTTAAAAACTTGTTGAAAACAATTTCGTTGGATTGTATGTCAAAAATTTTGTTCTCCCATAAACTCCCTTAAAATGCGATCTGCAATTCTTCACAGTTTTTATGTTTTATTAAAATATATTCTTTGTCAGAATCTCGCAAACTGGAAAAATCTCTCTTTAAAAATTCAACTACATTCAGTTTATAAATACCCATGACTTTGTAATCGGATTCTTTTTCTGTTCTGCAGCTCAAAAATTCAAATTCAAATTTCTTATTCGTTGAACCCATATTTTTTTAAAAATAATTCTTATCTTTTCTTCAACTTTCATCTAAAAAATATGATTTTTATATTTATTTTTCAGAGCTACTGCATTGTGTACTGATGTGTTTTGCTTAGAAAATTTAATAAAACTAAAAGTTAGAAATTTAATAAATCATTGAATCTTTGTTCTTTCTAATATCTCGTCATAGAAAGCCTGCTACTGGAAACTATAGAAAGGTCAAATTATATTGATTATTGTATTTCATATCTTTTAATAACACAACTCTAATAATTTCCAGTAATTAATCAGAGAGTGGATATATGTTATTCATTATTTGAAGGAATAAACTAATTAGAACACTAGAAATGAAGAGTTTTCATTTTTAAGTTCGTTTATTTTTCATTTAACTTTCAGACTTCAAATTTGACATTTTCTCCAGGAATTAAATTACGAGAACTGTCAGCCTTGAAGGGATAAAGCTTGTTACGCTGTTCTCTGAGGCAAGAACTTAAATTCACGAATCCAGTGAAATCACTACATGAACCCGTTATCATAAAGGCACCGTCACAACACCCCCTTGCAGACTTATGTTCTTGAGACATAAATGATTAGAAAGCAGAAAACATGGAAAAATGTGATTTAAATGTATGCCTCAAAATATCTAATGGAGGTTTCGAACTACTGGAGGGCAAAATTACCAGCTTTGTTTCGTAAATTAGGGAGAGGAGAGTCCTCTCATTATAATGTCTTGTTCGAGGTTAAAAAGAATTGTGATTGTTATTTTCTTGAAATCATGTTGCAGAGTAAACTCAGTGGTGAATTTACGAACGGGATAAGTGAGGAGAAACGCTTGTGGTGGATAATTTAAGGATGAGAAGTAATAAATGAGGAGAGCAAGCATGACGCATCATTTAGTTTAATCACCAAATAAGAAAAAACGTTCTTAATGTTCCTTGCGCCAATCAATCACATTGCTAATGCCAGTTTTAGAAGGTTATTTCTTCGGTTTCAATTGAAGTATTTGTTCCACCATGCGACAGGTCCCCTCAACAAAGTTTATGGAAAGAACATGGATCTTTTATCACTTGGTACCCACGAGTTATTCAAGTGTTATACAGCGTTGCCACTCTCGTCATGTGCCAATCACGCAGCACCGGTATTCTTAAATAAATAAATAAATTTATAGTCAAAAAAGCAGTACAAACTGCGTGTGATTACGTGGAGGGGAATAAACTAATTTTCTCTTCGGAAGCAAGCAAGAAACCATCCCATCGATTCCGATCAACGGCCCTAAGGCAGAGGCGGATTTAACATTTCGACATACTCTTAACGATAAAAAATTGTTCGACACGTGTTATAGTATTAACATAATTCCAACAAATATCGTATTTAATAAAACACAAAAATCTCATTCCGCAAGTACGTATTATTATCAAACTATATATCATTTGGAAAGTATTGTTGATAATTCGTAACTATTAAATAACACTAAATTCGCGAATAACTATTTCAATAGATGCCGTCCTAGGTAAGAGCCTAGCGAGTCTTTATTTTAAAAAATCCGCCT
>NNCF01125778.1:69190-83068 GCA_002313205.1 Laupala kohalensis | reverse complement strand
AGAAAATACAGATTAAAAAAAACGGATAATGAACCAGTTCTAAGTTTTAATTCAGTGTGACAAAATACATATGGATACGTAGGTGTAGCCCTAGGAACAGACTAATTTCTTTTTTTGTGTAACTGTGCTATTTTCCACACTATCAGGAAGGAAAGGATTTTTTTTTAATTTTCCCTTTTTCTGAATTTGAATCTCACATCCAACCCTAAGGTACTCACATCCGTAGATTTTTTTCTGTGCCTTCTAATAAATTTATAATTATTATAATAAATGAACTATAACGCATGGTAAAAAAAACACGTACTTTTCTTCCTTTTTCTTCCTTTCTATATCCGTTTGCTGCAACCGAATATGGAGGAACGNAGGTACTCACATCCGTAGATTTTTTTCTGTGCCTTCTAATAAATTTATAATTATTATAATAAATGAACTATAACGCATGGTAAAAAAACACGTTCTTTTCTTCCTTTTTCTTCCTTTCTATATCCGTTTGCTGCAACCGAATATGGAGAAAGTCACCACTTTGGAATGAATATTTGTATTGGCTTAATGCATCTCAAGAACATTTGAAAACAGTACTTCAAAAGTTACTGGTCATAAATATTCCTGTAGCTGTACGCCACTCAGACAAGTTAATTTCTCTCCACGAGCACCACACGGAGGAACGCGATAATAGTATTTCGAGTCCATTCAACGTTGCGGAAAGCGAACGTAAGCGACCATTGCAGGATACTCGACATACCCTTGAGGAACCTCATCATATGTGGTGGAGGAGCAGAATTTACGGTTTGATCGTAGAAAATTAAACAATGATTGTGGCACAACAAACTTAGTTTCCTCGTTAGAAAAGTCAAAACTTCCCCGTAACTAAAGAAACGATATTCGTCATAACCTTTTGCTTTATTATTTATTTTACTTTGTTTAAAATTATTTTAAACCAGTNTCATATCCTTTTGCTTTATTATTTATTTTACTTTGTTTAAAATTATTTTAAACCAGTTTCAAATTAAATTTTTTTCAGCGTAATTGGATAAACCATTTTCGAACTTTGTTTGATGGTTGAGGGGAGTAGGGGAGAGAATTTTCTTTTCATTCAAGAATCCATTTCGAAATTTAATAACAAAACATTATGGGCAATATTCAAAATTTTAGGAATTGATTATCACTAAGAATAATGATAAAATTCCATATTACGTAGTGTAGCTAAATTTGAAAAAAGATAAAGTATTTGAAGGTACTTTTCCTTTCATCTCCTTCAAGGCATTAATCTTCGTGCCGTAATCTCTGATGAAGACATGCTATGCGTTTTTTTTGGTAGAAGTATCGATATTTTATTGTTATATTTTCTAATTCATTCTAAGATCGTACTGATATAATGTAGGTAGTGTTATCATTATTGACATAAGAGTTTAAAAACATAACATAATTTTTTGTTATCATATTAGGTAACAGTTAAATCATTTTTTATTGTAAATTAATGATACTCTAGTTTTAAAATGAAAGTTAAACAAAATAAATTATCATGTTTTAAAATTCAGATATGGTTAGTTGATTAGAAGGCAACCAATGTTACAAACGTGTGTAGTTGGTTACGTACGTTCAGGGGATATCCTCACTGTCATGTTTCGAATTCATCCCTACTCTCGAATTCTGTGGATACGAATTGTGAATTAGTTGTAAAGTGAATGATAATAACTTATTTCTTATTACGAGTGCATGAATTATTTAGACGTATTAGCTGATTAACCGGCGCTTCCCGGGATTTTCCTCAAACTAATCTTGTACTGAGGGAAATATAAAATCTATCAATATTGAAAGATCAAATATACTTGTATTTACTGTTTTATTTACATATACGACATACTAATTCAAAATAATACAAATTTAAAACAAAACTTTACTGGATATACTGCACCATCTCGTCGGAGCCGGGCCGGTCGAATTTTCGCTCCCGACGCCTCACGTGTCTGCACCGTTTCGTTAAATTTCTCGTAAAAGCTTAACTATTCCTAGAAATCTTACGATTTAAAGACGTTTTTTATCTTTGTTAAATGTAGAAAACAAATAACCCATTAAATTTGATGATGATTTATTTTTTCCTTCTTAAATTGAAGTATTTTTACTCTTCTTTTTAGTAATGTTTCATTGATAATTTAGTTCAATTTTTGTAGATAGACATTTGCTATCGCGGTCTCTTTGGAAGAACACTTTGAGGCGAACAATGTCGCGTATCACATAGTTGTCGCTTATTCCTAACAGGGCTCTAATGAGCGAGACGTCGACGAGCCCTGAAACCCCAAGAAAAAAAAAACCCTATTCTTAACCGCTTAGCATAAGCAAATAAAACTCTTTTTTTCCCGATTTTATAGACATTTATTGTCAAAAACCATTTCTATCTTTGCTATCACACATTTTAAAAATAAATGTGTGTCTGTTTTTCCTGGACATCTAAACAATCTTCTTGCCAAATTTCATCTCGATCGGTTGAGTGGTTTTGTCGTGATCAGGTAGCGAAAGACAGACACACTTTCGCGTTACACATTCATATATTAGTATGGATTTACATAAGATAAATTAAGAAGTCATTGCTAATATACATAGATCAGTATGCTGTGATAACTCACTTTGAAAGCAACTTTATTTCTCTCGGATCATACACTTTTATTATCGTTCAAGCGTGATAGGAAAGGATGAAATATTATCATGAAACATATATCTATTCTTATAGAAATATATATTATTATTTTTAAAAACTTTCGGTATTCAAAATGATGGATGTTCTAAATTTTCATTCGTATTTCAATTTGTTCTATTTGACGTTCTACAAGTTTCTGATGATTTTGACTTGGGGCCCTGAAATGTGTTAAATCCCTGTAAGGTCTGTGATTGGAACTGATGGAATGGCTCCAATCTTGCTTCTAGAGATTGAATTAGTTCTTCTCCACGTAGTCATACACAGTTTGTATCTACTGTTTTTACAATTAATTAATTAATTAATTTAAATGGTTAGAATTTTGTGGACAACTTCAGAGATTACTATACTTTCCGGTTCCTAGACCCAAAAGAATCTCTGGAACAGGAGCTGAAATGTATTAATCAAGAAGAACCGGTACCAGGACGATATATGAATCGGTTCTTTTTTCTTGTTTTACTCCGAGTTCGTGGTTTCAAGATATTCCACCCCAATTTCTGCTTTTCTATCAAAGTTTCGAAATTGATATAAGCAAACCAGTTGTTATTGTTGTTGGTTTTTATACTTTTTATTTTATAATATTCATTATTAATTGTAATTAATGTAAACAATTTTTTCTCGTGTACATAAATTTATTCGTTTCCTGGACAACTAAAGAGTACACTTCTACAATTTTTTATTTTTAGTTTAATATTCCTGGAAATTTGGTGAGCCATCTTTTTTATTTCCCATCATTTTGTTTTCACTTTGACATTTCCACCACTTTGTATTCTATTCCACGGAGTCTTGACAGCCCTTAGTCGTCATATATCGGTTTTATATGTCCGTCTTCGGGGTTCTAACTTTTCTTATAGCTTCCTCATCACCATTTCGTGCTATTCTTCAGTTTTAAGATATTCTTGCTCTAGGGATCTTTGAAAAACATTGTCCTACTTACTTTTCATCCTTGTCTTGTTTCTGCGACGTTTAAGAGCGCTCTATAACTTTAGTCATTAAGAGTCAAAGTAACCTTTTAAATGTACTTGAGACTATTTAAACTTCGAAATTTCTTAGTTATTAAGGAAACTATATCTCATTTCTCATATTGCTATCCTCACAATAAATTATTAAAGAAACATGAACAAATATTAGCAAAATTTTGGCAAGTGATGAAGGTGCAATTATTGCAATTTGTGGACGTTAGTTAGTATTTTGTACTACTGCTTAATTGCATGAAACAAATTCTTGACTGAAATTCGTTCCGGAATAGTGCACGAAGACTTGGGCCAATTCATGCGATGTATCAATTCAAACGTGAGGCAAATGATTGTGCCATGCTCCGAAAGTCACATTCGGCGACGTTTCAGATGACGGACCAACAGATACAAATAGTAAGACTGTTTTATTCAATGCAGGGTAAAACGTAATTTAACATAAGACGCATATCATCCTTATGGGCCTCTTTAAAAACTTTGTCTCCTCGAAACTTAGAAGAAAAAGTAAGTTGAACCGAAATAGCTCTAAAGATGGAGAATCAAAAATATGGAATTGCTTGATTAAGCATAGAATGCCCTAAGAGTCTTTTATGGTCCACAAATTTTCCTACAGGAATTTATGAGACGACGCGTTAGTAACTATTCGTTCACGTTTTTCCGGTTTTTTTTCTTCAAACGGGGAATACGATATTATTGTCGTTTTCCGGGCTATTAAGCCGTGGTCCACTGCTATGTCTTCTAGACGTTTCGGCGGCTACTGTGGCTGCCATCTTCAGTAGGGGCGTCGTGGGCGTAGCGTCCTCCTCGGTGTCCCGGCTCCAACTAGTAACCCGGCCGGAGACTCCCGCCTACTTATAGGACGCGGTGACGTAGGGGTCGTTTCTAATTGGCTCGCTTCGCCCAAGTGCTGCTGTGATTGGTTTGCTTCGCCAAACTGCTGCTGTGATTGGCTGGTGGAATTATTAGGGAAGGAAAAAGGTTTTTTTATATGGAGATTTCGAAGAGGATATTCATTCCATGTGTTTCCGTATTTTAAAAAAATTTTGGTCGAATTATGAGAAGTGTTTTATAACGTTATTCTGTTAAAAATCGATTGTTGTCACAAGGAAAAGGTAGATGAACACATTTCTCAGAATTTGCTAGTAATTAACAAGTCTTGCTTTAATGTTTTATAATTGTCCTAATAGCCAGTCCATAACCATTTGACGAGCCCTAAAGCCCTCCCCCCCAAAAAAACATAACCATTTATGACTATCAACATTGTGATCTGTTCTGTTTATATAAAAATTGTAATTAAAATTATTATTTTCATTAAAAAATCATCCCCCATCCCCCTCCGCATTGTTGTCACCCTTTCGTCGGCAATGGCGATTTTCAAGCACTTCAGATCCGTGCCACAACAATGCCACAACAATCATTAAAGAATAGTGTCTGATCGATTTAATAGTTCTCTCTCTTATTCTATAAGTAGCTCTGTCGTAAAAACTTAGGTGCTAAATAGGAATAAAACTTCTTGATAATAGTTACCTTTGGTTCCGGAAGACTTGTTCTTACTTACTTCTTTATATCCTTCTTCTTTCTTTTACATTGTCAAGTTCTTTACGTTATTACATTGTCACGTTCTTTACTATTAAAGAAAACAATTTTAACACTTTACAGCTTAGGAATTTTTATATTTATAGAATGTTCTGTTTTTGGTTTGATATAATTCTTATAAAATATTTTTGAAGGGTCATGGTAGTGGTATATGTTTCTCCCCAAACTAATAATCCATATTCAATTTTTGAATGAATCAAGGCATAATATAACGATTTTAACAAATCTGGGTTACAAAAGTGGCGCAACATATAGAAAACTGGTGTATATTTTATAAACTTATTTTTTTACATAATTTTTTCAGCATAAATTAGCATCAGCTAACAACACTAAGTACTTTATTTATTTACTGCCTATTTTGTTTACTAAAATGTTCTGACAAACGTTAAATAGAAAATAATTGTAAATTTTGGAGCGTAATACATCATTAGAAATCAATACCTTAGTACAAAAAAAGGTTTAATGACAGGATTTATTTCATGATTAGAAAGGGGAAATGAATTTCACGGGTGAATCATGAAAGAATGAACTGGGAGTTATACCGGAAAGTTCTCTTTAAGCCAGCGTTTATTCCGTAAATTTTCAAAAAATGTAACGAAACAATTGGACATCCATGTGTGAGGGGACGGAAGAGAAATGTGTGAAAGCATAGGAAACGTGCTGCTTTATTGGTAATTCTCTTGACTCAATCCGATAAAATTTAAAGTGCATTGCAACCTTTATTATTCGTTTAACGTTACTCAAATACACGCACAATGGATAGTCCCGTCTTAGTTGGGGATTAAAATAAAAATTTGGACATATTTCTATTTGCATTTAACTGATTTGATTGTACACGCGCTAAAATGTTCCCAGTATTTGATTTGCATTGATGCATTTTGTATTTCAATTTAGTGGTTCCAAGCTCTGTTCGAAATAGCGACCATTACAAAATATGTTGATTACAGATGTTAGTTATAATAGCTAAATAGATACGGTTTAATCCCACGAGAAATGGAATAAAACTAACATTCTGTACGATAATATGAACGTTCGTACTTTTAATTAGCACAACTATTTGATTTATCTAGGTAATATTGGAGATACTACTTTCGTCATTTGTTAGTTGTAAGCACGTTTCACTCGGTTTCATATTTAGCGTTCAACATTGTTAACAGGACATCGGAACAGTAATGAATAGCGTACGGTANTCCCACGAGAAATGGAATAAAACTAACATTCTGTACGATAATATGAACGTTCGTACTTTTAATTAGCACAACTATTTGATTTATCTAGATAATATTGGAGATACTACTTTCCTCATTTGTTAGTTGTAAGCACGTTTCACTCGGTTTCATATTTAGCGTTCAACAATGTTAACAGGACATCGGAACAGTAATGAATAGCGTACGGTAAAACATGTACAATTCCCTACGAATATGGCTTACAACAGAATTGTCAGATGCATCAAAGCTCTCAAATATCAGGACTCAAATAGTCGAGAAACATTCTTCTCAAATGAGTCAAATAGTTTCAAAAATTGATGACATTTATAAATGTTGATACCTCGAAAGGAAAAGATGAAATAACAGTAAATCAGCTTGACATCTCTTAATGCTCTCATGTGCGATAGTGTCGGATTTACTCCGTCCGGATACGTAGAAATGCAATTATAATTTTCTGGGATATTTGTGTAGTAATATATATGACAACAACTCATGTCCACCAGCGATGTTTGAACTAAAGTAATCTTTTCCTTCTGGATAAATATTTTGCGAAAAATATTGTTAGTCTAAGAGAGTTTATTGTTAGACCTAAGATTCGACTTCCAAATTTTCATTTCCGAATTATTCTTATTTGGGCTCCGTCTAATTCGGTGTCCAGATGTTTGTACCAGGTATCAGCAACAGTGCACCCATCGTGGTAGATAAGGTGGTTGTTCAAAATCATGTCATATTTAAATCTCGAAGACGAATAACTAAGAGATTGAAAAGAATGAGCCCATCAGACATCTTTTAATACACTAAAGAAAGATACATCATTTGGATGATTTGTTCCTTCTGGATACGCAGAGTGGAAATGCATATTTTCAGGGACATTTGCGTTTTACATTGTAGAAGGAGTTTTATAAATTTTGAAAAAATATCTGGGATGAGTTGTGTTTCTGTAAAAGAGAAAGCAATTGATAACTCGCCAACATTTCGATACATTTCTTCTCTACTCCTACTTTGTTCTCATTTATTCTTCAAAATTCCTGCATACAAAAGTAACACAATTTATAGAAGATTGTTGTATTGATGTCCGATTGTATGAGTGATGATGATGAATAGATGATGTTTGTATTATTTTGATATTTAGGAATGTTGAACGATGAATAAGTGTGAAGTAAGATATTACAGGCCCTAAATCGAAACGTTGACAATAAAATAATTATTTTCATTTGTACCAAAAAGGTAAAAGACTCATTCCAATACGAATTCCAAGGTTGAAAAAAATGAGGAAAAAATTATTTTCTTTCGCTTTTTAATCTTGTTTCTGTTAGGAATCATTCATATTCATTTGTGATCTCTTCTTCCCCTCAATTAATTCCTCCTCCTCCGTTACCCCAGTTCCCATTGTTTCTTTCATGGATATTCTAATTCACGCAGGCGAGGCGGCAGTGGAGCGAGGCTTAGGGGAACCCCACGAGCGTGCCGTAGACGCAGTTTCCAGCGTTTCGCCGGCAGAGCGCGCCGTCAACGCGGAGCCTTACGATTTAGACTTCAGTTACCACGACTACGAACAGCTGACGGCGTTTTTGCGGCGGACTTCCACCCGCTTCCCGCATCTCACGGCGCTCTACTCTATCGGCAAGTCTGTTCAAGGTGAGTGATTCAAAGTTGATGCGCGTCGACCAATTACATAGTAAAAAGAATGTTTTTTTATTCTACGTGCTACTGTGTCACCCGGTGTCTGCAGGGGTCTTTTCCCTACTTACCAATAATACCTAATTTCTGATTGTCTTCAATCTTCTGTTGTATTAAATTATTTTTGTCTTTTTTATAGACAATCAACAATACCCAATAATTCAGTTAAATCTTCACGAAGAAAAAGAAGTCAAATTATACATTTATTATGGATTTTAAAATTATACATTTATTTTAAAATCAGCAGTGTCTAATTTGACATTTTCATCAGGGCTGTAATACAGATATTAACACGAGAAACTTTTCGTATAAGTTCAATTAACATATAATTACAGGACAGAATTATGTCATACCTTTTTCATGGGAAGTAACAGCTGGTAAATCATAAAAGTATTCAACATCTTCTAGATTCTTCTAAGGGAATTTAATCACATCCTTAAAATGTTTCAGTTTAATAACGTTATATCATAGTATTCGTGTTTTAATATTGTGAAATTTTCAAGGTTAAAAGCATTATAAAGTCAATGCTACTAATATCTCATATATTTTTGCATTAAATAAAAGAATAAAGAATACACTAAAACATGCTTCTTGCTTATATTAATCCAATTTCAATTCATCTCTTAAAAATATGAACTTACACTCATTCAGTAAAATTTATAAAGTTACTTAATGTAATATACTCATTTAAGAACGTGTATAAAGTTAGAAAAAGATCCTTCAAACGATCCTTCTACAGATTTATGTGCTGAACATTCACTGAAACATAATAAAATTCATCTATTAATTAAACTTTGAATATGGGATGTCACACCTCGCATGAATAATTACGTGTTGTAATCAATAGAGGTTTTTAAAATCCACTGAAAACAAGTGACTAATTAGAATTTTCTAAAAATTAAACGTGAAATTGTTCACCAGCGCGTGTGAATAATTACATGCTTGTTGAAACTCCAATTAAGAAATTAGTGGAGTGAGAGATAAATAAATTACATATGGTGTGTGAGAGGCAGGATATATGTGAACATGGGACGTTCAGTAACGCAGTACTAGAACGTCATGATTAGATTATTAGATTGTATGCGTTAATTACCTTGTGGAAATTGTGACCGGACATGGCAATTTTGGAACATATTTAAAGAGTTTTGGTGAAAGAGAAGATGACACCAGAGAATGCAAAAAAACAGGAGCACAGTAGACCACATGTTATGGGAATGTGATTTTTATGGGAAAGAAGGGACAGAATTTATGAAGAAGATATGAGAGAGAAAAAATCTTTCCTACAAGAGAGTTCTTTAAAAGGGAGAAAAGAAATAAACTCTATTTTTTTTCACAATGTGTTAATGAGGTATGCAGTATATGAGATGCATTGTAGTCATGCACGTGGATGAGTGCACACCATTACCGCATGGCGAGTTAGCAAATACAGATTAATGAGAACCCTGTAATAACTGCGTTAAATACGGGGACAATAAAATGTGAGTTTATTTGTTATATTATGTTAACTTTTGCTAAAAATATAATACTCGAAAATGTGACATAAATGAAAATAAATGAAAAAAAAGATGGTAATTATCTCTTTCGGTGTAAAGAAGATTGAACAGAACAATTTTCTAAAATGAAAATTATCATTGCCTAAAAATATAAGAAGCGTCACAATTTTCACTACATTGGTGTTATAGTTAAACTTATTACATTTTTGAGTTGCTCTTGAAATAATTGAATTTGAGTGACTAACACTCTCTTTACTTTTGAGATTTACTGCAATTCTTATATTTTGTATATAATTCCATTTTTGAATTATTTGATTCACATTAATTAACAATTTGATTCAGAATTAACTTTATTAACAAATGTAAAACGCTACCTGTTATAGTTACTGTATTAACTGGTTTCATGCGCATAATAAATAATAAATGCAGATAAGGAACATGAACTCGAAAATAGTCTCAAATAAGTTTTCCGCTCCATGTGTTTAGGGGGTGGAGCGAATAGTTTGTTACTCGTATAAGGTAATTTTTAGGTAATAATTAAATTTTCCTAAATACTTGTACGTTATTTTTTACGTAAAATTATTTTACGTGATAAATTTTGAAGTATCTACAAAGAAAACCAAAGTTTTATTGGAGACGATGCAGAAGTTTCCTGCATTACATTTGTTTCTTGTGTTTGCACAACAAATTTGGTTATTGAATTGCGCTCCCGTATGTAATATCCCACCGAATAATTTATTCCAACGAAACTCTGCTGAAAAAGAAAAAAAGCCCATATCCAAGTCGCCAAGTACAAAATTAACCGATTAAGGTTGTGGCCCGAGTAATGTTTCAAAATAAAATAACAATTATTATGAAGTAGATACTTGATAACGGCACTCAACATTTTGTTTTGCCGTTTTCGCCATGAATATTGCTTTGGATTCAATAGTACCTTATTTATGTTAATTCAAAGCAATACAGTTTCATAATGGGAATGACATTAAAAATTGTTAACATTACTAAGTTGTTTTATTATTTTGTTCAGAACATAACTCTGGTTACTTCCACTGTTAATTATTTTTTAATCAAACATTTTAATCATAATTAAGTCATAACTTTTTATCACGTAGTATATAATATTTTTACTGTTCACAAATATTTTGTTTCATTTTTCTGACAAATTTTCACATTTTGGGGTAATTTCGTTAAATTTTTCCCTTTTTAACTATCGTAAGTCCTATCAATTTCCCGGAGTTATTGCAACTTGATAACTTTTTATGATCAATCAGTGCGTGATGAATTGATTGAAAATTGATTCCGTATAATTCAGAAAGTATGAGGAACAGGATCATGAAAATTATTGATTCGGATGGTGGAGTATAGAAATCTCAGGATGTTGTGAATTTCAGCTCTCAACCTATTTTCTGTGTTAGGTTACGATGTGGTCAATAGGGTCTAAAATATTTCATGAACGTTGTGTACGACGGTTCTCCACTGCCTCGTTGTAAGGGCAACGCTCCTAGATCCACTCTACAGAAACAGGAAGACAATCAAATGTTAGTAAACTCAGGATCGAACGTGAGTGACGTGGAAGAGATAGTTATAGAACTCACTGCATGTTCCAAATTGAGGCACGTAAATAGAAAATATTCAAAATGACAAAAGCATTGTTTTACAGGAGACACAAAGGCCATAAATGATTTTGAAAAATTATGGAAAAATCATCTTAGAATACGTGTTTGATGTTGCAATCAGTGGAACTTTAAAAACATTTATCAATATTTTAGGGTACACTTTTGTATTGTTCAAACCTTTGTAAGTGCCAAGTAATTAAAATATGAAGGAGATACCACATGTGATTTCCAAAAGCGCTCTAAATACCACGTATACTCCCAAAATAGTGTTTGTACCTCTCGTTATGACAATAATTTTGGCAGGCGTTACCATATTGGGGAAAAAATATAGTAAAAAATACATTGTAAAATCGATTTCCCGACTAACAAAGCATGACTCACGATACACAAGTATAAGAAATAGATAAAACGCTATGAAATAAATGTTTCAAGGAATAATCATCCTTATAAAATAATATTGTGTTAATCATAATAATTTATTGAAAAAAAAATTCTTTTAAATGTTGTGAATAAAAAAACTTAATAATAAAAAGAATCCAATTGAAACTTAACCGAAGGAATTAAAATTCAAACTTGTGATGTATTAATAACCGTAGGATTCAATTCCTCAGGATCCAAACGACAACAAACACTACATGTAATTGGCACTCTCAGCTCATCGAATGGTACCTCGCGACGATGTCGACTTACGATTGTCGTAGCTATTACTCTATAAACATGTAGCATCTAACAAATTATCACAGCATTGTCGTCGCCAAGAAGAACGTTTTCAGCCATTTTCTTTTCTTCTTTTGTC
The DNA here is from genome assembly GCA_002313205.1 of Laupala kohalensis. Classification (NCBI taxonomy): domain Eukaryota; kingdom Metazoa; phylum Arthropoda; class Insecta; order Orthoptera; family Trigonidiidae; genus Laupala; species Laupala kohalensis. Next base: position 71,013 of record NNCF01125778.1, on the reverse strand, counting down.
TCTGAAAACATTTGCCATTTACGTACCTCAATCGTTTCCTTCCACGTAATATACTTTCGGTGATACAACCGCGTGTTACGGGTTGCATACGTTTGAGAGATCTCGTTTCGTACTCCAACAATAAAGCTATGATACAGAGAGTACAGGAGCTTTAATTAAGTGAAATCTCGGTAATTCGAAACTCTCGGACTACTTAAAAAATTAGAAATTTGCGATTGTAAAGTGTAAGGACTAAAGGAGAGATTCGAATTTTCGAGAATTTGGAATTAAATAATTCTGAATAACCCACGTTTTAATGTATTATGAGTCTTCATGTTATAATAAAGTCCCTATTTTGTATTTGCATTTGTTGTTCACTCAGGAACACGAGATGTCACTAAAGAAGGGAAACTGTTTCATGTTCACTGAACATAATTTGAATGATACGGGAACCACGCTCAAAGACAAATAATATAAATATTGATAGTGCATTTTTATCTGAAGAATGTTTCTCCTTTACAGGGCGTGACCTTTGGGTGCTTGTTGTGAGTTCGTCCCCTTACGAACACATGATCGGCAAACCAGATGTGAAGTACGTGGCCAACATGCACGGAAACGAGGCAGTGGGGCGAGAGCTAATGCTTCACCTCATCCACGTAAGTATATTGTCCATTACGCTATTCAAGAATAATGTACTACATCCCAAACATTTCCTGAAAAAGAGCTTCACGATATTTTGTAACCTTTACATGCTTACAATCCAAGTACTCGAGGTGTGCGCCTGACAGTTTCAGTCGTGGAGCCAATCAATGTAACGATTCCACCAAACAATTCCGTTGCAACGAATCTATAGCAAACAGTCGCACTCGGTTGCGCTCAAATGTTTCATTGTAATGAATGTGTCTTCATTTATATTTTCACGATATAATTTTGTGTTTGTTTTCTCGATATATAGTTAGAAACCAAAGTTTGAATCCATAATTTATTTTGACTATAAGCGTAAGACGTCAGAATTTGGCCTATCTTTGTTTTTATTTTCATGCCAAACCTAGCCTGGTTCGCCAAGGTTTTGAATACGTAGATATCATTATTGTTTCAACAGATTTAAAATATGTAAAATTACAAAAATCTTCAAGTTGAACATTCGTAGTGACGTTGCAACAACGCGACAAAGAGACAGTTCCAAATGGAGCTGATTAGTCTGAGGTTGGAGCGGTACTCCTACTTTGATCGTAGGGGTGTCAACCACTATATCACCCGTTCGCCTTCCGCAACTGCACACCATTTCCACCCAGACCTAAACCCCGGAAGACCTGAATGACATCCCCATACAGGAGTTAAGTGTACAGTTGTGGAAGGCGAACTGGTGGTGTAATGGTTGACATCCCTGCGATCAAATCACGGGCCCCGGGTTCGATTCCCGGCGCGTCGCCATTTTCACCTGACCGAAAGTTATCACATAGCTTTCTCCACGTTTAGGGTACATGGAAGAAATACTTGTATGTACATCAGTAAGATAGTTAGGTGTTTTAGCAAATTATGGATTCTTCAATCCATCTGAGTCACCATCGGTCCTACTTTGTAATGAATTGAGATCTTGGCTCGCTTCGATCGCATGATATAAATAATTCAGTGTGTTTAAGAAATGGCACGAAATTTAATTGCGTAGTATTGTAGAGTTACACAGTGTTAACGTTCGATTGTAGTACCTGGTGACGTCATACTCGTCGGGTGACACGTACGTGCGCTGGCTGTTGGACAACTCGCGGGTCCACATCCTCCCCTCCATGAACCCAGATGGCTACGAAGTGGCGCGTCAAGGACATTGCGACGGTGGACAAGGA